>ML103200.1:102333-203155 GCA_003697995.1 Taxidea taxus jeffersonii
AAAAAAAAAAAAAAAAAATCGTGACTAGATACTTTATAATCAAATCGCTCAAAACCAAAGACAAAGGAAAAACTCTTGAAATCGGTAACAGAAAAATGATATGCTCATACAGGGGAACAACAATTGAAATGACTATGAGTTTCTCATCAAAAGCTGTGGAGGCCAGAAGGCAAGAGCATAAAACAAACAAAACCTGCCTACCCAAAACCTAGAGTTTTATATCCAGTGAAAATATTCTTCAGTAATGAAGGCAAAAACAGACATTCTCAGTGAAGGAAAACTAAAGAATCCATCACAAACCAACTTGCTTTAAGAAAAACGCTAAAGTTAGCCAACAGAAAGGATGATTACCCACCACCTGCATCAACATAGATGGAACTGGAGGGGATTATGCTCAGGGAAATAAGTCAAGCAGAGAAAAACAATAATCGTATGGTTTCACTCATATGTGGAACATAAGGAATAGCGTGCAGGACCACAGAGGAAGGGAGGGAAAACTGGGAATAAATCAGAGAGGGAGACAAACCATGACAGACTCTGGACTCTGGGAACCAAACTGAAGGTTACAGAAGGGAGGGGGTTGGGGGGATGGGGGTAACCCGGTGATGGGTATTGAGGAGGGCACATGTCGTGATGAGCACGGGGTGTTATATGCAACTAATGAATCGTTGAACACTACATCAAAAACTAATGATGTACTATATGTTGGCTAACTGAACATAATTAAAAAATAAATGAAAAATCAAGACCATAACAAAAATAAATAAAAGAAATGCTAAAGAAAGTCAGTTACTCGGGTAAAAAAATAAATGACACCAGAGAGAAACTCGGGATTTCCAGAATGAAAGAACAGTGGAAATGGTAAATATCTGGGTAAATATAATTAACTATTTTTTTCCTCTCAAGTTCTTTAAAGTATGTATGGCAGCTGAAAGCAAAAATCTTAACACTGTCTGGTGGGGTTTTCAATGCATATACACATAATACAAATGACAACTTCAACATAAAGTGGAGGAGGGTACAGTGTGGTAGTGAGATTTGTGCATTCCTCCTGAAGTGGTAAAATATCAACCCTGTGACTGAACTGTGAAAAGTTAAGCATGTAAATTGTAACTCCTAGAGCAACTACCAGAACAAAACATACAAAGGCGATGTAGTAAAAAACACAAGAGATAAAATATTAAACATTCAAACAATCCCACAGAAGGCAGGAAAGAGAAAGGAGTAGAATAAAAAACAGAGGGAATAAAGAGGAAAATAATTAAAAAGTAGACTTAAATCCAAACATATCAATAATTACATTCAGTGTAAATGGTATAAACATACGGACTAAAAGACAAATTGTCAGAGGCACCTGGGTGACTCAGTCCATTAAGCCTCTGCCTTCTGCTCCAGTAATGATCCCAGCATCCTGGGATGGCACCCCACCCCCTCACCTGCTCAGTGGGAAGCCTGCTTCTCCTTCTTCCCCTCATGTGCCTTCTCTCTCGCTCACTCTCCCTCAACTAAGTAAAATCTTAAAAAACAAATTAAAAATAAAAGACAAATTGTCAAATGAATCGAAAAACAAGAGCCAATTACATGCTGTCTATCAGAAACTCACTTTATTTTATTTTTTAAGGATTTTATTTTATTTGACAGACAGAGATCATAAGTAGGCAGAGAGGCAGACAGGGGGGCTGAGGGGGAGCAGGCTCCCTGCCCAGCAGAGAGCCCAATGCGGGGCTTGATCCCAGGACCCTGGGATCATGACCTGAGCCGAAGTCAGAGGCTTTAACCCACCGAGCCACTCAGAAAGCCCTTTATTTTTTTTAAAGATTTTATTTATCTATTTGATAGAGCGAGCGAGCACAAGTAAGCAGAGCATCAGGCAGAGGGAGAGGGAGAAGCAGGCTCTCTGCAGAGCGGAGAGCATGGGACTCATGACCTGGAGTAGATGGCAGATGCTTAACCGACTGAGCCACCAAGGCGCCCCAAGAAACTCCCTTTAAATATAGTGGTACAGACAAGTTAAAAGTAAAAGAAGGTGGGGCACCAGGTGGTCCTGAGATCGAGCCCCACATTGGGCTCCCTACTCAGCAGGAAGCCTGCTTCTCCCTCTCCCACTCCCCCTGCTTGTGTTCCCTCTGTTGCTGTGTCTCTCTCTGTCAAATAATAAATAAAATCTTTTAAAAAAAAGTAAAAGAAGGTTAAAAGATATACCATGCAAACATAAAAAAAAAGAAAAATGGAGGGGCTAGAGTAGTATCAGCCAAAGTAGACTTGAGAACAAGGAAAAGTAGCAGGGTTTTAAAGGGGGATACTACCTAATGATAAAAGGGTCAACTGACCAAGAAAACATTACAGTTCAAGTCTACCATCAAGTAGATCTAAAGGACATTTAGAGCATACCCCACCCAACAACAGCAGCATACCTACTCTTTTCAAGTACAAATGGAACACTCAAGACAGACAATATCCTGGGTTGTAAAACAAACTTAACAAATGTACAAGAACTGAAATCATACAAGAATATACAAAGGTATATTCTTTGACATGATGGAATTACAGAGAAATCAGTAATAGAAAGCTATATATAGGATATCCTTTTCTTAATGAAATCTCCTAAAAGTAAAGCACATTTCCTGAGCCTATAATAATAAGCTACTGTCAGAAGGCAACTTACAAGTTGTGGTATCTTCCTAATCTACATATTTCCAAACTCATAGGAACCCACCAACGTGAACAGTAGTAAACTCATTTTTATTTGCAATACAAAAAAAGATTAAAGTGCTATCCTAACTCCAGAATATCACAAAGTTTTTGTTCACCAGCTTCGAGTTTCACTTTAGCAATTACTTTTTGTAAATCATCTTAAAAAAAACCTAGAAGCAAATGAAAATATTAACTGAGTTTTGTGAGGTGCTACCAATAGGTATTATTTGCTATCTGGGTTAAACTTAATATTTATTTTCCCAATACTAACTGTCAATGAGTAATCTTAACTAGGCAGCTGGTTGAGATCTTTTTGTCTTGATCTCTGCCCCAACAACAACAAAAAACCCTACCTATATAAAGCTAGAGTTTCCTGTAACAGAGAACAGCCATTAAACTATAGATAAGCCTCATGTTACTGACAGCTGCAGCTACTTCCAGATTCAGTTAATATGTCTGCTTTTTTTAAAGGTGGTGTCATGTGGCTCAATACAGGCTAAAGGATTAAATATCAGACCTCAGAACAGTATCTTTATCCAGTTAAGAAAATTTAAATTTGGAGAGTGGAATATTCATTACAGGCATGCCTCAAAGCAATAAAATATTTTACTAATAGTATAAAAGGGTCTGTTATTTATCTGACTTATTAACAATCATAAATAAGTACAGCTCTATTATCCATTTCTCTCTCGGGCTAGCTTAGACAATGACCTTCAAATTTATTTATTTGTACTAAAATAATTTTGAAAAATTATGCAGTGCTTCATATATTTTTAAGTTGGCATCTAAAAGTTTTCATCTTCAGTTTAAATAGTTGCAAACAGTGTAGTTTCCTGGATGGTATAAATTTTTATATTTTTAAATAAAACTTTTACTTATAAATTTTACTAAACAAAAAACAGGTAATAGTTACTGAAAATATCTTTTTTTTTTTAAGATTTACTTATTTATTTTACAGGGGAGGGGCAGAGAAAGAAGAGAGAGAAACCCAAGCAGACTCCCCACTGGATGCGGAACTGATGTGGGGCTTGAGCTCATGACCCTGAGATCATGACCTGAGCTGAAATCAAGAGTCAGCTGCTCAATTGACTGAGCAACCCAGGTACCCCGAAAATATCTTTTAATGAGAAGTTTGGCATGAAATAAAACTGTCCCTTTTGTTTTGGTGCCCTGGAAGCCTGGAAGTTTGTAAAACTGAGTCAACATACCAGTTAGCTTTAGGCAGGTAGAAAACTATGCCTACTTTCGGTCAAGTGGGCAGAGGACATGTGATGGAACCCCCCACAGAAGGAATCTCTCTCAGGCCAACCAATTTTAGGAAAGAGTAGGAATGGAAGATCTGGAAATTTATTTCTCCAAGTTATCAAAATGAACAGGTCTCTTCCTTCTCCCTATACATATCTCGGTTTGAAAATCACTGATTTAGATTCTTTCCTCTACTCACAAGAATTGACAAAGAAAGAAAAATGGTACAAATTTTGCTTTTAAGCCTACCTACCCAGGTGCCTGGCTGGCTCAGTCAGAAGAGTATGCAACTCTTGACCTCGGGTAGTATGTTAGAGCTTCATGTTGTAGAGATTACGTTAAAAAAACAAAAACCTTAAAAAAACCCACTACCTTGCCAATCCAAAGTTTTCTTTGTTCGGAAAAAACTGAATGTAATGTACTATGAAACTTATAATGCTTTCATTCCTTTACCAGCATCAAAAAAAAAAGACTAAAAATGTAACCATTAGCAATCTGTCCAGTAGTACAACAAACTGTGATTAACAGTAATTGTTATGGGTGGCTAAATCTTCCAATAAAAGGATCTACTCATACCCATTAAACTCCTTCATTTGTCTAACAACAAATTTTCCTATGCTTTAGTCACTCAATTCATCGTTATCATGGGACCAGTCTCTTTTACTGTTTTCACTAGAGAGATCTAGCTTTGTTGGGGGCGGAGAGGTACTTAAATAAGTTCAACCCTTCATTCAAAAACAGGGAACTAATGAATAACTCACTCTTATGTCTCAAGCAGAAAGTCAATAGAAAAAAATATAATCAATGCTTTAGTGTTAAGAATTAAACACAGCATGGGACGCCTGGGTGGCTCAGTTGGTTAAGCAGCTGCCTTCGGCTCAGGTCATGATCCGGGCATCCTGGGATCCTGGGATGGAGTCCCATATGGGGCTCCTTGCTCAGCAGGGAGCCTGCTTCTCCCTCTGCCTCTGCCTGCCACTCTGTCTGCCTGAGCTTGTGCGCGCGCTCTCTCTCTCTCTCTCTAATAAATAAATAAATAAAATCATAAAAAAAAATTTAAAAAAAAAAGAATTAAACACAGCAAGTTTGTTTTAACTTGCCTTAGTGGGCCAAACTATAAAGCATCAAACTGTATTATACAAGAATCCTATAAGTATTTTATAGAAAAAAAATTGCAACATGTTAGGAAATTCTATAGGAAAACTGCAGTTTTCCTATAGGAGTATAGGAATATAGATAGGCAATTTCCACTGTAGATTCAAATCTGGAGCTTCTGATATTTTGTTAATAAAACTACTTCAATGGAGGGATGCCTGGGTGGTTAAGTGGGTTAACCATCTGCCTTTGGCTCAGGTCATGATCCCAGGGGGTCCTGGGAGGTCTCCCACCCTGTCTTGCTCAGTAGGGAACCTGCTTCTCCCTTGGCCGGCCACTACCCCAACTTGTGCACGTGCTCTCTCTCTGACAAATAAGTAAATCTTTAAAACACAAAACCAAAAATCTTCAGGGACACCTGGGTGGCTCAGTTGGTTAAGTGTATGCATTGGGTTCAGGTCATGATCCCATGGTCCTGGGACTGAGTCCCAGATGGGGCTCCTCGATCAGCAGCAGGGAGGCTGCTTCTCCTGGCTATCGCTCCCCCTGCTTGTGCTCCTTCTCACCCTCTCTGACAAATAAATTAAAAAATCTTAAAAAAAAAAAAACACCCTACTTCAAAGGACAATGAGAAGTTCTCACAATTTTGACATCTGTGAACAATTTATTTATAGATAATAAGTGAGTTAATAAGTGATAATTTTGCACTCCCTGATATATTTTTAAAACCTAATGAGCATAGTGCTCAAAAAATTTTAAGTGGGACATCTGCGTCAAATGAATAGAAAAAAACAGAGGCCCTTTAAAAATTCCCCATATTCCTGGTCTTTAAATTCAAGTTTACTCTGAGCAAATCTTAACTGAACTTGGTCTTTATATTCTCAGCAACTTTATCTATTTCCTTCACCACTCCTACTGAATATATATTTGCTAATGATATAGTTCTACAAAGTTAAACTAAATTACATAGTTCTGCATCTGTTTTCAGTTTTAAGTTGGTCAACACGATCTCTCACACAGCTCTTTGAACTGCATTTTCCTTTTTTTAAAGTACTTTCCCTTTCCCTACCACCTGAGTTAAATAGAAAAAAGAAAACAAACGAGGAAAAAACCTAATTATCTAGACCTCAGATCTGAAGATTTAGGGACCAAATCCTGAAGTTGTGATTAACATTTGGTTCTCCACCTTCACGTAAGTCTATCATGTTACAAAATACACAATTGTGCTGCTCCTAAAGGTCAGATTTTATATCAGGCTGTATATTTTAGTTTACTAAAGCAAACTCGTGACTTGAGTAGAAGCAAATATATTGTTTGATAACTGTTTTACCTTTTTGCTTTCCTTTCAAATTAGGCAGCATTTACATTAAAATAGAGAAAAAGGAAGAAAGAGGTCCAAGCACCTCCTTAATGTACAAGTTCAGATACGACCAAAAGCACTTTACTAATGCACATTTGATTGTCAATAGTATTCTTCAAGCATGAACAATGGACTGAGAATTAATATGTGAACTTCCAGCATTGCTTAAAGAAAACATCCCAGAGGGACGCCTGGGTGGCTCAGTTGGTTAAGCGGCTGCCTTCGGCTCAGGTCATGATCCCAACGTCCTCGGATCGAGTCCCACATCGGGTTCCTAGCTGGGCAGTGAGCCTGCTTCTCCCTCTGCCTCTGCCTGCCACTCTGTCTGCCTGTGCTCATGCTCTCTCTCTCTATCTGACAAATAAATAAATTAAAAAAAAAAAAAAAAGAAAACATCCCAGAGCAAAATGCCAGAAGTACATACACTTTAGAGGTTAAAAAAAAAAAAAAACAAAACAAAACCAAAACCCCACCCATCTGTTCATTTATATATGTACTCTATTTTTTTAAGACTTTATTTATTTATTTATTTGTCAGAGACAGAGAGAGGCGGGCGGGGGAATCACAAGCAGGGGGAGCGGGAGAAGGAGAAGCAGGCTCCCTGCTGAGCAGGGAGCCCGATATGGGGCTCCATCCCAGGACCCTAGAATCATGACTCGAGCTGAAGGTGGACGCTTAATGGACTGAGCCACCCAGGGGCCCCTATGTATTTTATTATACATATATATTCTAGTTGAATTTCTGGCTCCAGCTCTAAGCAATTAAATTATGCCAGGAAACAATACCAATTCAATTTTCAAAATCATATATGCTGCCATGCTTTCTCCTTATCTCAAAACTGCTAAATCTCTTTATCATCTTGAGTTCTGTCCCAATCTCCAGAGCCTATTTCCCAACTGCCCAATGCCTCAAGCACCAGCCCCAATCTTCACTCCTCTCTCACCCGAAGAGAACACGAACACACACACTCCTCCAATTAGTATTCCTAGGCTCAATCACCTCCAAGTTAGATCTTTGGGTCCCGGTTTTTGACACTCCGCTCTACCATCTAACAGATGGTCAATCCTGTAGTTCTTTTTACAACAATTTCTTATATCTCATACTCCCTCTTCATTCCCATGGCATCCCTCTAGATAAAGCCCTTATCTCCCAAAAAAAACCTTACACCAAAGAACTGTAAACACCTCCCTAGTCTCTCTTTCTCTAGCACTCTTTCCCTGCCAATACATTTTGTATAAAGATAACTCCAAATGAATAGTAACACACTGTCCTTATCAAATAATTCACACTCTAGCAGGAGACACAAAAAACTATTAACAATATAACCGGACAAGCATTATACTGATGATATTAACAAAAAGCTCTAGGAAGGCCAGAGAGTGACAGTTACCATCCTAGAGTTTCCACCACAGTGGAACTGGATAAAAGCATCCCAGAAAATAGACCAAGGTTTACATTTTGGGGAAGGGACAAGTAGTTCAATTACAAGGGAGAGGTAGGAGAGAAGAGAGGTAGGAAAGAAGAGAAGAGAGGTTAGGAGAGAAGATCAGAAATGTAGGCTTGAGTCAGACTCTAGGCCCTTTAGTGTCATGCTAGTAAGTTTAGACTTGATGCTATTAAAGTGTGAAACAAGCAAAGATGTAAGAACGCTTTAGGGGTTTTTTGTTTTTTTTTTTTACTACTTTGCTTGTAATATGTAATTTTAAAAACAAAGTAATACAAGCACTAATAGAACCAGACACATAAGTATAACTAACGGTAAATTACCTTTCCTCTCTACTTCAGATTAGAAAAGATGCAGGAAAATTAGATACGAGGACAATATTCTGTATATGTTCATTAGTCAGGTTGGTTTATTTATGTTATTTAAATCTGTGTCCTTACTGATATTTTTGTCTTTGTGATCTAACAAACACTGAGACATGTTTAAAACCTTCTACAGGGACGCCTGGGTGGCTCAGTTGGTTAAGCGGCTGCCTTCGGCTCAGGTCATGATCCCAGCGTCCTGGGATCGAGTCCCACATCGGGCTCCTTGCTCGGCAGGGAGCCTGCTTCTCCCTCTGCCTCTGCCTGCCACTCTGTCTACCTGTGCTCGCTCTCTCTCTCTCTAACAAAGAAATAAATAAAATCTAAAAAAAATAAAAATAAAAAAAAAATAAAACCTTCTACAGTATTTATGGATTTGTCTATTCTTAACATCAGATACTGCATCTTTTTCAGTTCTACACTGTCCATTTGATTCTTCCTTTGCTTTAAACAGATTCCAATTTCCTGGCATCATGTGATTAATTCATAATGCCTTGGGTTTGTTTGCTTTTTGTTTATTTATTTGAGTATAGTTAATACACAATGTTACCTTAGCTCCAGGTGTACAACCTAGTGACTCAACAAGTTCATACACCATGCCATGTTCACTGCAAGTGCAGCTGCCACCTATCCCAATACATCACTATTACGGTATCATTGACTGCATTCTTTATGCTGCGCATTTTATTCCCCTGACTTCTTCATTCCATAACCGGAAGCCTGTATCGCCCACTCCCCTCCACCTACTTTGCCCAAGCCTCTACTCCCTCCCTTCTGACAAACATCAGTTTGTTCTCCACCTTTAGAGGTTTGATTCGGCTATTTTTTATTCATTTGTTTAGATTCTAGTTATGAGTGAAATCATATGGTATTTGTCTTTTTCAGTCTGACTTATTTCACTAAGTGTAATACCCTCCATTCATGCTGTCTCAAATGGCACGACTGCCTCCTTTTAATGGCTGTGTAATATTCCACTGTGTGTATACATATACACACATATGTGTGTATCTACATACATATGTGTATATACACGTGTGTGTGTGTGTATACACCACAACTTCCTTATCCAGTCATCTACTGATGGACACTTAGATTACTTCCATCTCCTGGTTATTGTAAACAATACTGCAATAAACATAGGGATGCATATCATGGCTTTTTCCAAATTAGTGTCTTTCTTTTCTTTGGGTAAATACCCAATAAATGGAATTATTGGATCATATGGTATTTCTATTTTTAATCTTTTGAGGAACCTCTGTACTATTTTCCACAATAGCTGTACCAATTTCTATTCCCACCAACATTGTACCAGAGTTCCTTCTTCTCCACGTCCTCACCGTAATGCTCTATTCAATGACACAGAGTGTGCTCCCCAAGAATAAGCTTTTCAGTTCATTTTTTGGACCAAATATAACCTTTCATGCTGTTCAAAACAATTTGGTAATTATTTTCCCCATGCTTTCCTCTTGCTGGCAACAATCTACTCAAGCCAAATACACCTCAATATTTAGAGCACATTAGTGCTGCTCAGTCTGACCTCCATTTTATGCAGAGAATAGCTGCCCACAGGACCAAAGAAGTTTATTCTCACAAAAAAAAACCCAAACTGAATTAGTTACATTATATGCTATCTGGCCACATTTCCTAACTCTCTGCCCATAAAAGGAGAAGGGGGAAAAGGTTGAAATAACGTACAAAAGGAGAGGAAAGAAAGTGTGATAAATCCACAGACCATTTTCTTCTTCCAGAGGAGAAAAAAAATTCATAATTACCAATTTAAAAAGACTCAGCCCCAAGTTAGCAGTGTTCAAAGCCTATGGCAGCTTACCTAAGTAATCAGAGAATGCACAGGCTCACATGAACAACACACACACCTGACAATATTTCTGGCCAATTTCTTATCTCAGTACTCTTTTATATAAGGAAAACCGTCTAAAATTAGTAGGTGATCTCAGATAAACATGGATGGCTCAGTCCTCACTGGAAATGGCTAACATAAACAAGACAGGGCAAAATAAAAAGTAAGTTACTACATGCAATTTATAAGGTGTTTTGTTCCTACTTAGAATTTGAAAATAAATCAATTTTACCAAGAGTAACCAAAAGCAGTATACTTTGAAACTATAGGTCATGACCCATTAGTGGACTGTGAGATATATAAGTAGGTTCAGATAAGCATTTTTTGTTTAATGAACTAGTAGAGACTAGGAAAAAGCAATACCAGAATACATCATAAAGTACTATTTCATGAAATTGTTTCAGTTTTATGTACACACATATATGAGATGTATTTAAATGACTGAAAGGTAATTTTACATTTTAGATTACAATTTTTAAAAAAGTGGGACGCCTGGGTGGCTCAGTGGGTTAAGCCGCTGCCTTCAGCTTGGGTCATGATCCCAGGGTCCTCGGATCGAGTCCCTTATCAGGCTCTCTGCTTGGCAGGGAGCCTGCTTCTCCCCTCCCCTCTCTGCCTACTTCTCTGCCTACTTGTGTGATCTCTGTCTGTCAAATAAATAAATAAAATCTTTAAAAAAAAAAAAGTTTCAGGACACCTGGATGGCACAGTCAGTTAAGCATCCAACTCTTGGTTTTGGCTAAGGTCATGATCTCGGGGTGGTAAGACTGACCCCCGTGTGGGCCTACATGTTCCAAGCGTGAAGTCCGCTTTGGATTCTTTCTCCCTCCCCCTCTACCCCTCCCACTTGTGCGCATACACTCTCTCTCTCTCTCTCTCAATTAAATCTTTAAAAAAAATTTTTGAAAAACATTCATCTCAGATTCGCCAGTAAGATAACTTACTTTCTCGGAGTGTGAACAAAATTAGGAGGAATATTTTTATAAACTTTTGTAAGATTATCTTGTCTACACATCATCCAAGATTTTAAATAACTGTGTACTCATTTCTCAGATGCAAGGATTCACTTATTCAAAATTCAAAAAAGTCTTATTGTTTACCTTCTATAGACCAGGCACTGCTCTATGTGCTAGAAACAGAAAACTGAATAAATCAAGTTCCTGCCCTCCTGAAGTTTAAATTCCACCAGATATAAGCATGATGCCAGCTGTGGGTTAAGGGCTTTACATCAATTCTCACTTGGGCCTCATAATCCTATGAGGTAAGTAGTATTTATCTTCCTTTTATGTATGTGGGAAATGAGTCTCAGAGAAATTACTTTACTTGCGTAAACTTCTCTTTCTCCCCTCACCCCTGCCTCTCACACACATGCTCTCTCTATCCCTCTTGCACACACATAGCTAGTCAACGGCAGAGCTGGGATTCAAAATCAAGGCAGCGGGATTCCAAAGCTCTGCCCTTAGCCACTATACTACACTGCCTTCTAGAGTTCTTCTATCTGCAAGAAAAAAATATAACAACATTCTGCCTAAGAAAGCATCTAAAAATTATATCAAATTGTGATTTTTGATCATATAATTTCAATTATAGGTGGCCTGGGGCTACTTGCCCTTTTTAAAATGGTTTAAGTTAAAAGAAAGCAATTCTTACAAGTTGACCTAAAACTACCATTCAGTTTCATTAAATTTGCTTTGGAATAAACATATTAAACCATCAGATGATTTTTATGTCTCCTTAACTGTGAAGAAAGAAAAAAGGAATGATAGACAAAAGGCAAAGAAATCAGCACACTGTGGTTAAAAAAAAAAAAGCAGCAGCAGCAGCAGCAGAAGAGGGCCTGCTCCATGAAAGTTTGCCTTAGGCTCTCACACAATAAGGAGACTTTAGCAGCAGAGCATGACTACTCATTCAGAGGCCTTATTTGGATAGTCATTCCCTAGAGGGATCCTGCAGATTTGAGACATGTTGAGAGAAGCAAGGCCCACCCACATAGGCAGCTAGATATGCTGGGTCAACCCTACTAACCAATGTGAACATGGGGGGGCCAAATCACCCCACATCCCATACTCCTAAAACACGGTCTCATCCTTGAGAGCAGGAATTGCTCCTGTTTGTCTCCCACCGTTTTTGCTCCCATCACCTAACACAGTATATGGGAGGTGGCAGAAGATCAGTAAATATTTGCTAAAGGAAAAAATGATATTGTACAAGTTACTCCCTCTCTGGGGTCTTGATTTCCTATACAGCAAAAGAGTTGGAGTAGATCAATACATTCACTTTTAGCTCTAAAAGTATATACTACTTCGAGCTAGAATTTCTAAATACATCACATAAAGCGGCAGTCAAATTACTCCAGGACATCCGGGTCTGAGTACATGCCTAGTCATGAGGTTTCACAATATCTTACTCACTGCAGTCCTGGATAAGATAAAGTGAATTTGCCCTGCTGAAACTCTTAAAACTGCTCTATATTGCTGGGGTAGGAAGAGATATAAGTTAGTTGTAGAAGTAACCAGAAAATATGTCTGACCACCCAGCTAGAAAAGGAGAAAAGTTGATGTTCATAAAAACAATAATAGTGGCAGCAGCAAAATGTAGCGTCTTCAGATGTTGTATTTAACCAAATAATCTTAGTTACTGTGCAGGCAGCACCCTATTTTTTTTTTTAATCTATAACATAGATTTGCCTTCCTTAATCATCAATTAAAAATTTCTTTCTGTGTCCAATTTTCTCCAAAAAAAAGTAAATTATTTTTAACACGTTATTTTAAATTTTTTTTTTTAAGATTTTATTTATTTATTTGGCAGACAGAGATCACAAGTAGGCAGAGAGGCAGGCAGAGAGAGAGGAAGGGAAGCAGGCTCCCCGCTGAGCAGAAAGCCCAACGCGGGGCTCAATCCCAGGACCCCGGGATCACGACCCGGGCTGAAGGCAGAGGCTTTAACCCACTGAGCCACCCAGGCGCCCCTAACACATTATTTTAAATGGTATCTCCAATTAATGAAGCAACTTGACTACATCACAAAACCATTAGTTTCTAAAGTCAGACTTTATTAAATATGTTTGCTGAAGACTGAAATGGGATTAAACATCAAAGTATGTTCCTTATCTATAAAAGAAACTAAATGATTTTCAAATCATCTCTAGTTGTCATGGGCAGAAAAGGCTTCTAATTATTTTAAACCTCTTTGTGGATGTTTGTTACATACAAGAAATATTAGTAGAAACTATAGGAGAATCAAAAAACCCTCAAAGTATCAAGTCCTCAAACTTAGGACCCAATTTGAGTAAACAGTACTTGACAGATAAAGTCAAAGAATAATCCAAAAGTTTAAATAAAGGCCCATTAAAAGAAATGTCATAAGACACTTTATAATGTAACTCACTGCCAATAAAAAAGTAAGGAAGAGCATTTTACCACCAGCAGATTCTAAGAGAAGAAAAAGTTTATACAAATGACATTTCCAGGAATTAACTTCTTCCTTCTGCTTAGTTTTAGTTAAATAGTCTAAGACTGCATAAAAACAAAAAGGTTATTATTCAAAGGACATCCAAAGTTTAAAAAGCACAATAGCTGTTTATATAACATTTGAAAAGAAAAGGTAAACAAACTTACTTTAACAATTCTTTTAAAAATAATATTCTGTGGAAAATGAGAACCCTTATATTTCTGATGGGAATGTGAAATGGTACATCCACTGGGGTAAATAAACAATTTGATGGTTCCTTAAAGCTAAATAGAAAATTACTATATGATCCAACAGTGCCACTCCTGAGTACATATCCAAAGGATATGAAAACAAGGACTTTTTTTTTTTTTAAGATGTATTTATTTTAGAGAGAAAAAGAGAGCATGAATAAAGGTGGGAGGAGAAGAGGGGAAAGGACAGCGAGTCCTAAGCGGAATGTACTGAGCATGTGGCCTGATGTGAGCCTCAAATCTAACAAGCCTGAGATCACCACCTGAGCCGAAACCAAGAGTCAGCTGCTCAACCAACAGGACCATCCAGAAGCCCTGAAAACAAGGACTTAAACAGGTATTTGTACACCAATGTTCAAGTAGCAGTATTCACAACAAACAAAAGGTGGAAACAATCCAGTGCCCACTGATAAATGAATGGGTAAACAAAATGAAGTATATGCATACAATGGAGTATTTCTTCATCATAAAAAGCAATGACGTGTTGATATATGCTACAAATTGCAAGAACCTTGAAAACATCAGGCTAAGTAAAATAAGCCAGGCTCAGGACAAACATTGTATGATTCCAGTTCTATGAAATATCTAGAACAGGCAAATCCAGAGAGATAGAGAATGGATTAGAAGGGAATGGAAAATTAAGGCTTAATGGTCACCAAGTTTGTTTGGGATGCCAAAAATTTTCTTAAGTAGGTAGTGAGGACATTGGGTGCACAACACTGTGAATGTAATGAATGCCACTTAATTCTATACTTAAAAATGGTCAAAATGAAAATTTCATGTTATATGTGTGTATTCAACCACAATTTTAAAAAATTCCATGATCACCCCATAGATTAAAATATAAAAGGAAACCAGGCCCTTATATAAAAGGGAGAGAACTGGTGGTTGGCCCATTAACTAAGATGTCTGCAATGGACGCATGGCACAGGTATTTTATGTGTGTCGCATATGATGTGATGTAATCTATGTGAATCTTGCTGGGAAATTTGACCAGGATCCAGAATATGGGGTGTTCTGTAGGACAACTAGCCTGAACTCTTCAAAGGATTCACTATCATTAAGAAAGTATTGGGACGCCTGGGTGGCTCAGTTGGTTAAGCAGCTGCCTTCGGCTCAGGTCATGATCCCGGCGTCCTGGGATCAAGTCCCACATCGGGCTCCTTGCTCAGCAGGGAGCCTGCTTCTCTCTCTGCTTCTGCCTGCCAATCTGTCTGCCTGTGCTCATTCTCTCTGACAAAAAAAAAAAAAAAAAAAAAGAAAAGAAAGAAAGTATTGATATTGGTGGTTCTACACTGGGGAAACCACAAAAGCACAAGAACCAAAAGCAATGCTTGAACTTTGGTTGGACCTGATCTGGAAGAAAAGGAGCTATAAAGGAAATGTGAGGACTAATAAAGGAAATCTGAGTGATGTAGGATGGTAGTACTGAATTACTGTTGAACTCTCAGTTATGATAATAGTATATGGTTGTAAACAAAAATATTCCTGTACTTGGAAAATACATGCTGAGGTACTTACAGGTGAAGTATTAAGGAATCTGCACCTACTTTTGGATGCTTTGGCAAAAGAGAATGTGTGAGGGGAAGGGACTGGAGAGGAGGAACATTTAGGGTAAATAACAAAAATTGGTGAATTTAAATGAAGGATATATAAGCCTTCATATAGTCTTTCAATTGTACTGTGGGTTTAAAAATTTCAAAATAAAAAACAGAAGATTTTTAAAAATCAGAATTCCTCAAAGTTTCCTCTTTTCCACTCAGAGTATTCACAAGAAAGCTAAATGAGGAGCACCTGGCTGGCTCAGTCAGTAGAGCATGTGACTCTTGATCTCGGGGTCAGGATTGGGGGGGTTCAAACCCACATTGGGCACATAGCTTACAGAAAGAAAAGAAAAGAGAGAAAAGCCAAATGATAAAGGGGAAAATATAGCAAATTCAGGGCTTTCCATACCTTCCACATCATACCAATGTGCGCCATTTGTGATCCCATCTTTGAAAGTCTCGTCTTCCTCTCCTGGACAATGAGGGGCACCAGTTTTCATTATGGGATGGTTTGATGCATAGGCTTTTGCCAAGTATTTAAAGACTTCATCATCTGAGGTTTTGCTATAGATTCCAGTGGCCTTATGTTCTGGAGAGTCATCAAAAGGATAGCTTGCTACCACCGAGCCACCATGCAGATTTCCAGAAAGCACAAACCTTTGAAAAAAAACAAAGCACATGTTACTAAAAAAAAAAAGGTACAGAAAATGCCATGTATTTAAAAATTCTACATCTTTCATAAATGAACTCTGGTATCTCTTAGAGAACTAGGAGACAACACTATCAGCTACTGGAAGCAGAACAACAACAATGAAAGAAAAGGAAAGAAAACATCATCAGTTCAACAAATTTCAGGCAGTTTTTGCAACTTAACTTAACCTCAAGTAACTTTAAAGAATTTTGCCATCATTGAAAAAGTAGCCGAGTAACAGTATAAATTAACGTTCCAGGAGACAACTTATTCAGGGAATTCAAATGTATGTGTTAGGTTGAACAGTATGAACTTGCCAGTGTTCAGTTACTTCTTGACCTACAAAAGTGACAACTTCATAGAGTTCAACCTAATACTTGTATTTCATAACATGTTAACATTGCAGAAAAGGTGGCTTGTATAAATATGTGTTGAATACATGAGTCAGGTTAATAACCTTCATGATTTTTTATATTTACCATCCCAAAATGTTTAAGGGAGTCTAATTTAAAAAGTATGTGTTTTGCTTGACTCCAGTTTCACAATATACTAAATTCACATTTTCAAGAGAGAAGCCACAGTTGAGAAGACTGGGGGTGGGGAGAACCTGATACAGTGAGCTGCTTTCAGAGAAAAACAATATAGCACAGAGAAGATTAGTCCTTCAGTGCATCACCATAGAAGCAGCTTTCTAAGCCCAAGGTTTCTGATTGGTCCATTAAAAAATAAACTGACATGGAGACAGGGCTGCTCCCATAAAAGAAACATTTTTTTTTAATGTTTCTACTTCTAAGTGAACCAATTTATAATTTGGTGAAATTTATAGATACAGAAATACTGAAGAACTCCTTTTATGGTGAGAGTAAAAGCAAAAACATGCTTAAGTCCTATTTATACATCTTTCCCTCATGGAACAGTCCAAACTATTAATGTGACTACAGATTAAACACTTTCCTCTTTGCACTTTAAATTGAATTTTCTTGCTTCTGCCTTTTGGTGACTGAAATGAACTGACTTACAGACATTCTAAAGGGGGTTATATGTAACATTTCTTTCTATATGCTTCAAAGAAACTTAAACCTATAGTATCTCTAATTTGAAAGGTTATTTTAAGTGTGATCAGTATCCCAGAAAATATCAAAAAGTGAAAATTACTTGTAACACAGAATCTGTTCATCAGAAGATAAAACTTAGCCAATAAAAGCAGTGATTAAATACTAGAACAGACTATGAAAAGAGACTAGTTAAAAACCAACATATATAATTATAATTAGCAATCTTCCAGACACCAGAGAATGCCACTTGGTAGAACAGCAATAGCTTGGGCTTTGGAGCCAGGCAAATGTGAGCAAGAACATTCAGTCTCCCAGAGCTGTCACTCAGTAATAAATATGATGTCACCAGTAATAAATATGATCAGGAAGAAGTTACTGCCCCTAAAGTCACTGAACCCCAGTTTCTCTCTCATTTGTAAAATGGGGGCTGAAGCTACCTGCTTCCCAGGGTTGTTATAAGAATTATTACATGTACAACACCTTCAGCACAACCACTGCTGTATATCTTCTGCTCAACGAATGTCCACTCCTTTGAAGATATCTAGCATCCTACTTAGGGAATCAGGGAATCATTGCCTTCAGACTTTTTTTTTTTTTTTTTTTAGATTTTATTTATTTGTTAGAGAGAGCGAGAGCGAGCACAGGCAGGCAGAGAGGCTGGCAGAGGGAGAAGCAGGCTCCCTGCCGAGCAAGGAGCCCGATGTGGGACTTGATCCCAGGACGCTGGGATCATGACCTGAGCCGAAGGCAGCCGCTTAATCAACTGAGCCACCCAGGCGTCCCCAGACTTTCATTCTACTCCCCACTACCAGTGCTAGCTCTTGGGTGATAGAATGACACAGAAACAAAGCCTAAGTGTATATTCTAACATTTGAACTCCATTCTACCCATCTGGCCCTCACTGCTAAGGTATTATCAATTTACTTCAGATTTGTATGTCTAAAGTAATTTAAGTACTTTTCTCTCGCCCTCTGATTTTGGGAAAAGATATGAGAAGGCTAGCCTAGTTCAGGTAATCCATTCAGCCACTATATCAACTATGTGCGAAAGGTTCTAGGCACTAAGGAATACAACAGGGAACAAACAAACATAAAAATATTCTCGTGGCACTCACATTCTTGTAAAATAAAATGGATGACTGCATATTCTAAATAAATGAAGCAAGCCACTTTAATTGTATATTTTCAATTAAAACTTTAAAAGTCCATCCAAGATTTTCTACTAAATGCTGTTTTCACTGTTTGGCATTTCTGGCAACGCTTCTCAGAGATATTAAAATGGTCTAACTGAATACTTCAAGAACAACAAAATATGTGCAATCTGCTTGAGTGATAAAATTCAATTGTTAGATTTTCCTTACTTGACTTACGTAGTCTTAAAATTATGAATGCCACTCATAAGGATTTCAAGACAAAGTGATACCTGTTACAGTAGCTAGAAGTTTATCATTTTTAGTCTTTATCAAACCAACTTTGCATGTCAATCCAATTTTATTTGAAAAGTATTTTATGGCTTCCATGCGAACCAATTCTTTTAAATATTCCTCATACTTGACTTCAGATCATATATTATTCCCTGCATAAGATTTAAGGTACCTCCTAAACATATTATAAATATTATAAATAAAGATCTATAGATATTAAAAAGTCAATCTTTAAGTTAACTCTATTGTGCTCTCCAGATAACCCTATAAATAACTTTTTAAAAAATTATGAGGACTTGAGGGGTGTCTGGGTGGTTCAGCGGGTTAACTGTCTGACTCTTGATTTTGGCTCAGGTCATGATCTCAGGGTCATGGATCGAGCCCCATCTCCAGCTCAGTGCAGAGTTTGCTTGAACTTTTCTCTCTTCCTCTTCTTCTGTCCCTCCCCTCCCGCATTCATTCTCTCTCTAATAAATTTAAAAATAAATAAAAACAAAAAATAAATAAAAATTATGAGAACTTGAGTCTGATCCAATAAATTCTAAAGATTCAGGAAACTACAGATATAACACAAGGCTCTCAACAGTAGTTTGTACCCACCCCCAGCCATATGATAATACTTTTCACCAACATACCAAAAAATCATTTATATGCTAATCTCCTATTAAAGTCTAAGCAGATATATTTAATTAGAGAAGCCTCGTATGCCAAAAATGGGGGCCAAGAAAACTACAAAATCTTTATTTTCATGATGGGGTTAAAATCTTGTATATTTTCCTAAGTATGTGTCAATTATAAATAATACAGAAACACCCACTGGATGAAGTATAAAGTAAATAAAGAAAATAAAATTCACTTTCCTAAGCAGAAGTTATTGAAATAAGTCTTAAATTCTTAACATACCCAAAATAGCAACAAAAATCTATTTCTAATCTAGCCAGGTGAATAACATATCTAGAAATTATTTAAATGATTTCAGAAAATACACTGAAAAAGGTCATTTTCCCATTTAGACTGATGTTCAGTTCTTAAATTTCCTATTCACAGAGCTGACTCCAGGATTCAATCTCAGATTGTGTGTATGCTTATGCTTCTAATTTTATTTATATATCAGTGTCCTGTTACTAATTTATCACTGAAGAATATGCACTTTGAGTTAATATGTGAAAAGTGAGGATGGATGGATGGATGTACTTTTCACCCTATACAGGCACCTACCTTCCCTACTTATTAGAGTTACATGTTTGAAACGTGGTTGGTTATGACTGGGATAGTCCATAGCCACAGAATAAAATGACTTTTTGCATAATGCCAAAAAACACAGATTAACTTGTAAATTCATCACAAGCTCCTATCATTGAACTAACTGGCCCAAACCAAAACTTATAATCATTTAACACTATCATATGAAAAAGTTAACCAGAGAGCAAATTTTTTGGTTCCACATTTAAAGTTTAAGGCTTTTGGTATAGCCTCAAAGTTACTTGCACCAAGGCAAAGCTCATTTTCATTACTGGTCACCGCAGAACTAATAATGATGAGAAAAATCTAGTCACGGAATTTATATCCCTGCAAGGGTCATGACAGGGCATTTTCATTTAAGCAATGCAAACAGTTCATTCGATATATCATCTCAGAAAAGCCCTGGCCATCATAGCTTCTGACAGCAAGATATACATTAAAGTCATGTTTCTTAGGCAAATGTTCAGCGCTCATGATATGGTTATCTTTACAAGAAAAAAAATTCTTCCCAGAATATGTATGTGAAATTAAATATCTATGAGGGATCTCAAAAGGAGGAGCAAAGTGAAAGGTGAAAGATTAAAAAAAAATCTAGGGGTGTCATAATGCCTATGCATTTTCTAGGTCTATTACATGACCTGAAATCTTATAGATGAGATGATCCCAAGTCCCAGAGAGAAACTTCTCTATTCATTATTACTTTTATTGTATCTGTCACTTAGAAATCTTTAAATCAAGATGGAAAGATTAACTATTGCCTCGAAAGCCTTATGAAACACAAAAATGGGGATATGGGGGCAAAGCCGAAACAGGGAAGCTGGCAAAGCCTGAAAAGGGAAGAAGTACATGCTCACTTCAGACATTATTCCATCTGGAGTTAGTTCTCTCTTCTTTTATTCCTCCCCTCCTCCTTTTTGCTGAAAGCCCTACTCATCTCTCAAGACACAGTTCAAGTTCTACCTCTTCCACAAAGATGGAATATTATTGCAGCCCACACGTATTTTGTCAGTAGGAACAATTCCTGTAAAGTTTAACTGGGCACATAAACACATCTCACAGATATTTATAATATTCTCTTGTTATGTATCAATTTCTTGAGGTCCTATTGCTTTTAATTTTTTACAACCCACACAGTGCTTAATAACACTTAAGGTACGTATTAAATGTGTTAATTAGACATTCAGCTCCGGCCCACTAATAAAGTACACAAATGGCATCAGAAACATCTCAGAGAAGCTAAAATGAAGCAGCTCACAGATGAAAGTACCAGCTCTGTGTAAGTTCTCCAGCCATAGCCATATGCTCCCTAGCTGAGTCAGAAGTAGAGACTGGAAGAGAACCAGTTTCCTTCAAATAACCAAGACCCAGAGAGTGTCATTTATCATTAATGGGTTACAGCCTCCCTCTATAGCCGTTAAGAGCACTGACAAAGAGTCAGATTGCCTGCATCCAAGTCCCAGCTACACTTCCTACTGTGTACATTATTTAACAGCTCTGACCCTCAATTTCCCCTTTATGCAAAACAGGGATATTATCGATGTCTGTTTCATGAGGTTGTGACCAATATCAAGTGAGATCATGCAGTCCAGGGAAAGAGCTTACTTAGCACAGTGCCTACAGTAATAATAGCAATATTGACGGCTTATCTATAAAATGAGTGAGCTGACCTAAGGAGTTATCCTTAAGTTCTCTTCTACTGCTCATAATCTATGATCCTGTAACAATAAAGACCAGAATGTCGGAAAGAAGTCTCGCTTCTAGCCTAACAGCTCTTTGCATCGGTTGAACAAATGACAGCCTCTAGGCAGCGCTTCTTGGACTATTAGTGGGACAAGAGACTAAGCGGCGTGGGCCCTGCCCGGGTTACCGGGTGTCGCCTTCCACCTTCACTACCCCCGTCCCTTGGGCCTGCAAGCAAGCACTGTTTGAACGCCTACTGAGTGCACTGTTTGAATGCCCACTCAGCTTCTGACCCCGCAGGCTCACGCGGATGCGCGAGCTGGGGTGGGGGTGGAAGGCTAGGCTTACGACACTCACTTGTTCTTGCGCATCCAGTCCATGAGGGCGCGCACCTCGGGCACATCGTCCAGGTTTGGGGGCTCGCCTGTGCTGAACTGGTCGGGGAAGCTGCGGTTGAGGTCACGGCCGCGGCTGTTGTCGCGGCCGCTGGCCCCGGGTGGGCCACTATCGCTGAGGCCGCAGTCTCCCTCCTGGGAGCGCTCAAAGCCGTCGGGGTTGAGGCTAGGCAGCACGTACACGTCGGTGGTGTTGAGCAGGCTGACGATGCGCGGATCTCCGCGCCGGTAGCCAGCAGCCAGCTCGCGGGCTAGGTAGATCAGCACCTGGCGCGACACGGTCTCGTCACCGTGCATGTTGCCCACTAGCTTCACCTGCGGTCGGCCGGGGAGGAGCGGCCCCGCCGCGTCGGGCCCGGAGTCGCCGTCAGAAGGCGGCGGCCCCAGGCCCGCGGTGAGGCGCAGCACCCACAGCGGCCGACCCTCCACCGAGCTGCCGATGCTGAAGAGTCGGGCCAGGCCCGGGGGCCCCGCGGCCGCCGCCTCCCTCAGCGCCGAGCCCAGCTCCTCTTCGTGGTAGTAGCGATTGAACTGGCCCTCGTCCGCCTCGGCGCCTGCGCTCGTCGTCGTTGTCGTCGCCTCCGCCTTCTTGATGTGCGCTGCCCAGGCCGGTTTCCGCAACAGCAGCGGCAGTAGGCAAAGCAGAAGCGGGAGGCGCCCGGGCCGCCACGGCGGCCGCGCGTCCCAGCCCCTCGCCATCTTCCAGCAGTGCCGCTAATCCCCGCTCGGCTCCCGCGGCGCGGCTCTCGGGGAGGCGGGGGCCCGCCGGATCCCCTCCGCGCCTAGCAACCCCCCTCCCGCCCTCCAGTCGCAGCCAATCGTGGACGGGTCTGCTGCGGCGTCGCGCAGGAGGCGGGACTTTCCTTAAAGCAGCAGCTTCTCCATGGCCGTGCCTTCCTCCTGTCCGGGAGTAGTTTGGGCGCTCTCTTCCTTCCCTCGGGTTCCTCTCCCTCTCTTTCCCTCCTCCCGGCTTCCTCTTCTGCGTTTGCTCCGCGTTTCCTCTACTCGCGCAATCTCTCCTTTATGGCTTACCCGTTAAATTCTCACCCACTTTTCTCTGAGTACTCTTACTAGCTCCCTTCCCATCTTTGTTGCATCTTTTCCCCGCTGCGCTTTAACGCTTCGAACCGAGAATCGAAAGAATCAAAAGGTTCCAAAGAATCAAAGAACTACAATAAAAATAATAATAATAATCAAAAGGTTCGAAAGAATCTACCTTGAAAGAGCCAAAGGACGCCTTAGCCGTTTCCACCCCGCTCCCCTTCCACTGGAGCCGCCCTGCCTTGGCTTGAGCCCAGCGCCCTACAAGCCACTGAGGACAGTGGGACACTGGGACACTTAAGAGCTCACCTCACAAGGCAGTCCATTCCAGTTTTTAGTTTCTGTGTTGAAAGAGGGTGTCTCCTTTATGTTTAGCAGAAATCTGCTATGTAGTAGGCTCCCTTTGTGTTGATGTATAATCATGTATAATGTATATATGTCCTTAGGTGTCACTCCAGGTTATTTCACGGCCACTAATTCTTGTGTGTGCTGGTTTCAGCCCTCTGTCGGCAGATTTCATTTCATAGTTCACTTTCTCCCCTCTCACAACTCTCCTAAAAGAGTTATTTGTTTAACTGTGGCCTTAGAATGACATTCTTAAAGCAGCAGGTATGACATTTCTGGAAACACTTGCTTGGTGAGTATAATTCCTGAACTCAATGTTTTGTCAAAGCTGGCAAATAGGGTTTTTTTTTTTTTTAATCGTCTAGAGACAAGGCCTTTTAAACTGGTTTTTAAAATAAGCTTCAGTCACTTTAGCTTGAAGAAACACAAAACCTCACAATTTTTGTATCAGTTGTGAAATTTTACCCATCTAACAACATAATTACAATAACTGTGGTATTTCCTTCTTTCAGAGCCAGGTATTTCAAGGGCTTTCTTGAACTATGATTGAACCCTAATACCACTAGTAAAGAGTTAATTAATTTATCTGTCAAATATTTATTGAGCAGCTACTGTATGTCAGAGCCAGATGCTGGTAAGATAGAGATAAGATACAGTCTCTGATAGAGATATTCAGGTATGATATGAGGGAAACCTCATTCAACCTGAGGAGGAGAAAAGGAGAAGAAAAGCTGAAGGGGAGAGGAGGAATTCTGGGCAAAAGGAGGAGCAAGCCCAGAAAACTGCAAGGTCTGAGAACACTTACTCCATGTTCTCGGGACTGGGTGCAGGTCAAGATTACGGATGTGAAAGTGCTCACAGGTGTGGAGATGACCTGACAGGACATAAGCCAGAGAAGTAGGACCAGAACCCGAAAAGCCTCACAAGCCAGGGTCTGGGGAACACATAATACAGAAGACCATGGGGAGCCATGGATGGATTGTAAACCAGATAGATTTTAATTTTGAAAAATCCCTTTGACTCTAACATAGAGAATGGAGTGGAAGGCCTAGGGCTTGAGACCAAGAAACATGTGAGGAAGATACAATCCAAGAGGACATGATGAAGCCTTTAACCTTCAAAGGCGATGCCAGTGGAAGCAGAGAAGGAAATGGATATGAAAGACCTTCGGGAGAGGAAGTATATAACGTATGGTGGCAGAGAGAGAGGACTGTAGGCTGACTCCAAGTTACAGCCTAAGCAACTTTTGCAGGTGTTCACCAAGATACAGGAGAGAAGAGAGCTCAGGCTTAGGTGATGATGATGACTTTAGCACAGTCACTGTGACTGATGTTATAAATGCCTTATTTGGTTGAGTCCACATCATATACAGCAGCGTAACTCATCAGGAACCGAAGCCCCCACTTGGTACACAGACCACTTCCCCCTGGGGAGTGCTTAATCATTACATGATGCACTTTTACAATAATCCAAATCAAAGAAACCCCAGGGGACATGTTAACCTCTAATCAAATATTTCCTTTTCTATTATTTTTGCTCTCCTTTGAAGCCTCTTCCTGCCACCTCACTCCGGCAGCCTCACCTAGGGAGGCAGCCTTGAAATGTAAATAAATAAGCTTGAGGGCAGTGAGACAATGTGATGTAACTTGAGCCTGAGCCCCCTCCCAGGAATCCTCAGACCTCTCTCAGGTCTGGAGCCTCCAGTCCTAGCAGGTACACTGTGCCAATGGCTAGAAGTGAAACCTGACCCTGTCCACAGCTCACTGGAGGAGAAACCTCCAGCTATATACCTCTAGCTGTCCCAGAGAAGTCTTGAACCTTGTGACAGGTGTCCCTTTCCTCCTCCTCCACAGGTTAAGTGTTGGCCTCACAAATGAAGGAAGTTAGGAAAAGCTTGAAGGTGAAAAGACTTCCTGTTCACAGAAGCAGAGTAGTAAAGACCTGGACTTTTCAAAACAAGGCAGAGCTGTTGGATGGCCTTGTTGACTTTGGTAATCACTTTCTTTAAAAGACTTGAAGGTAATTGAAGAACAGCATAAACCATGAACTTGTAAATGTCACATTGTCTGAACCAAACACCCATAAACTTACAAATTCAGTTTGATAGAGGTTTATGGAGCACCCACTCTAGTGAAAGATCTGCTTTGCTGGGCACAAGAGGACTGGAAGATGAATGAGAGATTCTCCTCTCCCATGAGGCCAGAGTCTAGTGAGGAAAATAGAACATAGACAGGACAGCGTGTACCCATAGGGCCAGAGCTATGCAAAGGCACTGTGCTAAACCCTTTCTGTTGGCTGTTGCATTTAATCCTCATAACCATCCTGAGGGAGGTACTATTAACATTCCCATTTCAAAGATAAAAAGACCGAGGCACAAGATCTCACAGCTGACAAGCCACAGATCTAGGGCTCAAACCCATGGAGTCTGGCTTCAGAGTCTGTATGTTTAACCTCTGTAATAAAACTGCTGCTTTTGTGTAGTGAATTAAAATGAAACAAAACAACAACAACAAATGCTATTGGAACACAGGAAAAGGCAACTAATTGTGATGAATCAGAGAAATTTTCACCAATACTGTCAGATTATGAACCAAACTGAAATCCTAGACCAACCATTTCCTAGCTGGGTTTTTTTTTTTTTTTTTTTTTTTAAGATTTCATTCATTTGTTTGACAGAGAGAGACACAGAGAGAGAAGGAACACAAGCAGGGGGAGTGGGAGAGGGAGAAGCAGGCTTCACCCTGAGCGGGGAGCCCGATGTGGGGCTGGATCCCAGGACTCTGGAATCATGACCTGAGCCGAAGGCAGACACTTAATGACTGAGCCACCCAGGCACCCACCCCCCAGCTGTTTTAAACATGGTAAAGTTATTTCTGTTTTCTGATAATTAAATGAAACAATACATGTATAATATTTATGGCATAGTTTGCATATTACAAGCTTTCAGAAATCATTATTTTTTAAATAATAATAAGAAATCTCAAATAGAAAAAAAATGGAAAAAGGGGCAGAGGGACCAGCAAGGGTAGAGGGACAGCAGCAGGTTGTGAATGGTGGCTAGAATACAAGATGTGTTGAGAGGAGCTGTGAAGGCAGGCTGGGGCCAGATGGTGAAAGGACTTCGGTACTGTGCTGGGGGGGCAGGGGTTGCTTTATTGCACAGGAAATGGGAAACTTACAGAGCCGCTTCTGAGGGGAGTGGTATGGATTACATCTTTGTTCTAGCAAGAGAATTGCAGGGGCTGTGTGGGGAGGGCTAAAGAGTAGTTACCATCCGGACAAGAGCTGTCTGGCAAGCTTTGCAAGGTTAGAAAGGAAAATATAAATTAGAAAGATATTTGGGTTGTTGGATTGACAAGATTGAACGACTGCATGGTAAGAGGGAAGAAAAAGAAGAAAAAGATGATTTTACAAGCTAGCGAGAGTGCCCAGATGGATAGCCTTGCCATGATCCAAGACAAGGAAGGCAGAAGAAAATCTCTTTAAGATGAGGACGAAATTGAATTGATCTTTGGATTTAGCAATGCACAGGTTCCTGGTGACCTTTTTAAGAGCAGCTATAGCAGAGTGATGCAGGAAAAAACAGAATAGACAGAGTTGGCTCAGTCGTTAAGCGTCTGCCTTTGGCTCAGGTCATGATCCAGGGGTCCTGGGTTGGAGCCCTACATCAGGCTCCCTGCTCAGTGGGGAGCCTGCTTCTCCCTCTTCCTGTTTCCCTCTGTGTGTGTTCTCTCATTCTCTCTGTCAAATAAATAAATAATATCCTTAAAAAAAGAGAGAGAGAGAGAGAGGCTAGAAGACAATGAAGTGGGGTTGGTGAAATCATTCTTTTGAGGAGTCCTGTTACAGAGGAGAGTAGAAAATTGGGACTAAGCTGGAGGAGGGTGGTGAGGCCAACAGAGTTTTTTGGGAATGGGTTTGTTTTTTGTTTTTAAGGTGGGAGAAATTATAGGTTGTTTGTGTGCTAATGGGAATGATCTAATAAAGAGGGAAAATCTGATGATACAATAGGGTGGAAAATGGCTGAAGTCACAGGTTCTAATCCACCAGTGGAAGGGCTGGCCTTCGGTAGGAGCACAGATCCTTGATCTGTAGTCACCCAGAATACATGGGTATAGGTACAAGTACGTGGGTAGGCAAGGTGTAGAGAGCTAGCGGATATTCTTTGATTGCTTCTTTTCTTTTTCTTTCTTTCTTTCTTTTTTTTAAAAGATTTTATTTATTTATTTGACACAGAGAGCTCACAAGTAGGTAGAGAGACAGGCAGAAAGAGAGGAGGAAGCAGGCTCCCTGCTGAGCAGAGAGCCCGCCCCCGATGCAGGGCTTGATCCCAGGACCTCGAGATCTTGACCTGAGCTAAAAGCAGAGGCTTAACCCACTGGGCCACCCAGACGCCCCTTTTTCTCTCTCTTCTTTTTTTAAGATTTTATTTATTTATTTGACAGAGACACAGCGAGAAGAGGGAATACAAGCAGGGAGAATGGGAGAGAGAGAAGCAGGCTTCCCACTAAGCAGGGAGCCCAACGTGGGGCTCAATTCCAGGACCCTAGGATCATGACCCGAGCCCAAGGCAGAAGCTTAGCGACTGAGCCACCGAGGTGCTTCTCTTAATGAAATGGGAAATAAGGCCATCAGCAGAGAGTAAGGATGTTATAGTAGATGTCAGAAGTCCGAGAAAAGACAGGAAGGTGGGAGAGAGAAATGGAGAATGATAATAGTTTTCAGTCATTGATACTTTATTTATTATTTTTTTTTTTTAGTCATTGATACGTAATAAGGGCCAGCTGTTTTTATCATGTCCTCTATACCTGAAAGCTAATGGGACATGGAACAGAGGGGTTTGTTTGTTTGTTTGTTTGTTTGTTTGTTGAGATCATCTGGGAGCCTAAAAAATATAGTTGGAGTCCAAAGAATTGAGTTCTGAAAAGCCAGCTTGAAGGGATGGGGGAGGCCCCTGAGAAGATAAAAGTAGACGAGGAAAAGACTGGATCACAGTTACATTCTCCATTTCATTTGCATTTTGCTCCATGCCCAAGTTCCTCTAGTGTTAACTCACCCAGACAAGTGACCGCTTGCTCTTGGTTGCCTCTGCAAGAGTATGTCCAACCCTAGCACCTTGCAGTCCAAGAAACACGAGTAAGAGATTAAGTCATCTCATTCTGATCCAAAGTAACCATCTGAAAGCAAACTTGGGATTGGAAAGAAAGACATCATGTCAATGCCTAGTCTGTGTACCATTTCACCTTATACGTGTTTTCATGTATGTTGTTTTATTCATGTGCACAACTCTTGAGGGGTAGCAGAGCAGACTAAAAAGTTTCTAGATTTAAGCTGCCACTAACCAGCTCAGACAAGTCCCATAGCTAGACACATGGCAGAGCTGGGAACTCCAGCCCTATCTGCAAAATCATTCCAGAGCTCCTGCTGTCACACCCTGGGGCTCCTTGCATTCAGCCCACTCAGAGCTGTCCATACATGGTGTGCACATCTAACCTACAACAAGAGAGATTGAAAGAAATAAGCAACCAAGCCTAAAACAGAAGTAGAAATGTATGTTGGTGAAAACTGTTTGAAGACTGTGGAAAAATGGGGTGCCTGGGTGACTCAGTTGGTTTAGCCACTGCCCTTGGCTCAGGTCATGATCCTGGAGTCCCAGGATTGAGTCCTGCCTCAGGATCTCTGCTCAGTGGGGAGTCTTCTTCTCCCTCTGACCCTCCTCCTTCTCATGTTCTCTCTCTCTCTCATTCTCTCTCTCTCAAATAAATAAATAAAATCTTAAATCTCTCTCAAATATATAAAATCTTAAAAAGAAGAATGTGGAAAACCAATTTTACGGGGTTAATCGTTATTAACAAAGAAATGAAAGGCATTTTTCAGGTGACCAGACACATGGTTTGTGCCTGTGGAGGAATTAACTGGAGAATTAAATGAGGGCCATAGAGACACATCCACTTAAGGAAGAATTAGAGAAACTGACAAAAATGTGCCTACAAGAGACAAGGATGAAGAAAACATGAAGCAATATCCAATTAGAATTTTCACAAATGTGCTGCTGTTGTTCCCAGCAGCAAAACACAAGAACGATTTAATTTCTGAAGGGGAATTTTTAAAAAGGGAATGAAGCCTCAAGATGGGTGAAGTAAGAAAATTTTGAGAGATTTGACCACATCAGTTCTTGCAGATGCTGTTGGTTCGCTGCCCAGATCCTCTTTACCAAGCCAGCATATCCATCCCCTAGCTGCTGTTACTCCTGCACCCTTTTCTGGAAGATTTTTTCCTTAGCTGACAGGAGATGCTTTGCCCAGAAATCCCTGTCAAGTTACACACACGGCCTGTATGCACCTCCCTGCTCCTCACTCCACTATCCCACCAGGGTCATAGATGCAGGGTCCCTTGCCTCTGGATGGGAAAACTTAGGAGCAATTTATGACCCAGAGCTTTATGTGTAATCAGGCTAAGTAAGAGTTCTTTCATCTTTACTTAGCTTCTTCCTCTATCTTGCCTTCCTTTAATCCCTTATAGGTTTCTCCTGAGGGCACTTCCTCAGTAAATCATTCATCCAAGAATTCCTGCCTCAGACTGTGCTTCTAGAAAACCTGCTTTAAGATCACCCAGATAGGGTGTAATGCCACAGAACTTCTCTCTGTGAGTTAAATGGAATACATTTTGCTTTATGTTTTTGTTGTTTGTTTTTGTTTTCATAGAGTTTGCTCTTATGTCCTTGGAGTCTGTATCTTTCCAGGCCAAAGAGAAATGAAAGATGTTGATTGAAATCGCTTTCAATTTACCTTGGTTAGGTAGGCCTGTTCTTTAAATTTTAGTTAGACTTGTTTCTAGGTTGTAGAAATGCTGCTTCCCAATCATGATGCCACCACAGTGATTCGTATCTGTATTTCAAACAAAAAACAAAAAAACACCTCACTATTAGGCAGCACCAAATGGACAGCAGTTCTAGTCTCATGAGGCAGAAAGGGAGGGAAACAAGTATCAAATACTTTCAGTTATACATATGAGAAAACCTGACTCATTCTAACTTGAATAATAAATGGAATTTATTGGCTCATATAACTGAGAAGTCTGCATTGAGGCATAGCTTTACCCTGTGACTAAATTGGTCACCAAGCACCTGCCTTCTACAATGGTCACTTTATTCTAAGTTTGTCACCCTTTGTGGTCCCATGGGCCCTGTCTGAAGCTCCCCCACACTCCATGCTTTCTCATTCATACTCAGCAAGAAACAGAGGATGGCTTGTCCTCTTAATATTGGTGAGTTTCATTTGGATTGGATCAGCTTAGGTCACATGGCCACCCCTGAACTAATCACTATGGGCGAGATGGAGTACACTGATTGGCTTAATTTAGGCTATGCGCGCTGTAGCTTGTGCCCCCAACCGAATCTGATCCCAGGCACTGCATGGATTCCCGAATGGAAACCAGAGCCTATGGCAAAAAGTAAGAGGAGAGTGGAAGCTGGGAAGACAACCCGTCTATACCAACCTGCATCACCATACTAGCACTGGAACACTTTACTCTCTCAACGTTTATGAGCTATATCTATGTGCCCTGTCCTGCGGGGGTGGTGGGGAGGGGAAGCACGTAAGTGTGTATGAGATAGCAGGAAGGAAGAAGGAAGCAGAAGTGCCGTAATGCAGTGAATTAAGCAACACAACATGGTGGAATGCGTAAGAAATGCGTGAATAAGTAATCATGTGAATAGGCAGTGCTTGTAACTAACACCCGTGTGAGCGATAGAGCTTTCACTGTGCTTTCCCTACAGTCCGTCTTGCTCATCCCCACAATTTTAAGAGGAACATTTGTCCACATTCCTGGCTCTAGTATCTAGACCCCGTCCCTGCTTTTAGGGAATCTTCCACCTTCATGAGTCCTGCTGGGAGGCGAGACCTTCTCCCATTCTACAGGCTGAACATGCCAGGTGCTTGCTCTCTGGGGACCTTGGCCCACAGCCTGGGCTTGGCCAAGCAGGTGAACCCGAGACGCACTTTGAATTGTGACACAAAGAGGCAGAGACTGTGGGAAATTCATTTTGGCCGTAGTGGAGTGAGAGTGGCAGCAACCCATAGTTTCCAGGTGATGGAGCAAACAGGACACCGTGCTCTGAGTGCCAGGGCTTGTGGCAGGGTAAGCCACAGCAGGTGGTATTTGGTGACAGTAGGAGCAGTTCCCCTAGTTCTGCTGCTTGCTTTGGGGCATTGTGACTCTCCAAGGAGAATCTCGGGTTTTCCAATCCTCCTAGCAATTCCATGAACAAACCTAGTATCCTTTTAATAAATTCATCTTCAACCAGAATCAGTTTCCATGGCTGCAGCTTTTGAAATATAACCCTCTGGAGTCAGTTTGTTGTTGTTGTTTTGGTGGTTTTTGTTTGTGTGTTTGGGGCTTTTTTGAGAGAGCAACGGAAGGAGAGCACGACTGGTGGGGAGGGGCAGAGGGTGAGGGAGAAGCAGGCTTCCCACTGAGCAGGGAGCTGGACGTGGGACTCCATCCCAGGACCCTGAGATCCTGACCTTAGCCAAAGGCAGATGCTTAACAGACTGAGCCACCCAGGTGCCCCTGGGATCAGTTTTATCGTCCTCATTTTTCAGATGAGAATTCAGGCTCTGAGAGATTAAGTAACTGGTGACCAGAACGATCTTCCAGCCAGTTTCTTCAGTACATGCCTCATTCATAGGTAATGGACAAACTGGGAAAGGCTTCTTCAATCCCCAAACAGTCCTTCCCTTTCCCCCACATGTCTAGCACCTGAAATATACCATTAGAGAGGGGTTCCTTGGAGTCTGAAGGCTTTTCTCTCAATTCATAGGCAACATGTCAGGGATCTTGCAATCTTAGCTCAGACCAGGGGTGGGGCAGCAAAGGTGGGGATTCTTACCTTAAGAGAGGACTCGGCTAACAGCTGCTTGAGAGCTGGGCCCATGAGAGTGGAATATAAGTGCGTGGGACAGGAGAAAGAGAGAAATACTAAGAAAAGAATAGGGTTGCTGTGTGACTGGAGCCAAAAACAGACTTTGCCCCCACATTTCTATGGAGAATCTTTGGCTTGGCTGGCTGCTTAGTCTGCCGGGGTAAAGAGTGGAGATGTCAGCAAAGGAAGCCCTAGGAAACACAGGATTATTTGATGCTGATGGTTCTCAACTCTGGTCACCCTTTAGAATCACCTAGGGAACTTACACAAAGCACAAGTATAAAGGGAATGGAGGATGGCTGCTTGATGGAGCGAGGGTTTCCTTTTGGGGTAAGGAAAATATTGTGGAACTGGATAAAGCTGACGGTAGCATTACATTGTGAATGTACTAAATTCCATTGAATTGTTCACTTTAGGGGTGCCTGGGTGGCTCCGTTGGTTAAGCATCTGACTTTGGCTCAGGTCATGATCTTGGGATCCTGGGAGTGGCCTGCATTGGGCTCCCCACTCATCAGGGAATGTGCTTCCTCCTCTCCCTCTCCCCTTGCTCATGCTCTGTTTCTGTCTCTCTCTCTCCCAAATAAAATCTTTTTTTTTTTTTTTTTAAAGAATTGTACACTTTAAAATGATTAATTTTAAGCCACTGACTCTTGATCTCAGCTCAGTTCTTGATCTCAGGGTTGTGAGTTCAGGCCCCTTACTGGCTCCATGCTGGGCCTGGAGCCTACCTACAAAGAAATAAAACAAAATGATTAATTTTATGTTATGTGAATTGTGCCTCCACTAAAATTTTAAAAAGATACCAGTGCCCTAAGAGGGGACAGGGTAATAAGGGGCATGTATGAGGGTGGAGATTCTCAGAGAAAAAGGGAAAATTGGAGGAAGCTCTGAAGAAGTGAGATTTCAGGGGTGCCTGGGTGGTTCAGTGGGTTAAACCTCTGCCGACCTCAGGGTCCTGGGATGGAGCTCAGGTCATGATCTCAGGGTCCTGGGATTGAGCCCTGCATCAGGCTCTCTGCTTAGCAGGGAGCTGCTTTCCCCTCTCTGTCTGCCTCTTTGCCTACTTGTGACCGCTCTCTGTCACATAAATAAATAAAATCTTTCAAGAAAAAAAAAAGAAGTGAGACTTTAGGAGAGAGAATATGTGCTCTGTAATGGTAAGGTCAATTGTAAAGCAAAATGTAGAGTTACCCATACTTTACTTTTCAAGGCTTTTATGGGAGTTGGATTCAGATTTCTCTTGGATGTGATTCTGTGCTAGGAAAGGGCTAACTATAGCCTAGTTTTATTTGGGTAATACCTTATACCTATTTTACAGGTTTACCCAAGGAGGGCCCTTGATTCTAGCCACACATTCAAACAGGACCAGGTGCTCTCTTGCCCAGATGTGGTAAGGAATGCCCAGATCCAAAGACACCCTCCAAAAAAAGAGCAAGTAACTGAGACTATGTACTCTTGCATAAAGACCTCAGAGCACAACCAGAAAAGTAGTCAGTTACCAGGGAGGCTCCGGCAGCCAGCAATTCTAGCCTCTAATTTTGATGAAAATACTTGCCAAGACTGAATTGGCACAAACAACGCACATTCACACCCAGCCAGCCAGCTGGACTCAATCTCAAGAGTACAGGATAAAGCTCCAGAAGGTGAAGAGATTGATGCTATTTATGGGAACAATCTGCAGTCGTCTTTCTGTTATAGGTCTGGATGGAAATGGTGCAAGGAATATAAGGAGTTATAAGGAGACAGCAGCTACCAAAATGCCGCAAGCCCGCACAGGAGCCAAAGCTCCCAGGAGACCCCAAGTGCTGGGGACACAGAATAAGGCAGTGGGTTTGCAAGATGACCCTTGTAAGAAGCAATTACCAGCTCATATGCTCACTAGAGATGGGAACCACAATTCACAGCACCCAAAGAAAGGAATGAGAAGACAACGAAGCCAGAGAAATTAAGGTGAACTGATCCAACTAAAGCGAAGACAAAGACAGAAGGAGTGGAAATTATAGCCAATCTCTAAGGACACCGGAGCGGATGTTTCCAGCAGATTCTCATATGCTGCTTCCCAACACCACCCCACCCCTCACTCTCATCTTTGCCTTCTTCCTGGCATTCTGTTCTGCAGATATCCCATCCATCTATTAGTTCATCCAACAGAACTTGACTAGGGACAGAAGTGAAAAAACACAATTAAGACCAGATTAAGAAAGCCCTCCCAAGGCCTTAAGCACTAAAAAGATCATGGTGTCGCCTTCCCGGAAGAAAATTCAAAATAAGATCTTTCAAAATGTCACAAAACCTTACATACATGCTCAAATTGAAATAACTTCCTTCTAGATATAAGGATGACAAAATTCTTGTTATGTTAATTAAACATGAGTGTTTCTCTTGCTTTCAGTTTGGTGTTCTTGTTCTGCTGCTGTCTTAAGGGGTTACCAGCTCTGGATATTTATTTATTTATTTATTTTTATTAACATATAATGAATTATTTGCCCCAGGGGTGCAGGTCTGTGAATCATCAGGCTTACATATTTCACAGCATTCACCACAACACAAACCTTCCCCAATGTCCATCACCCAGCCACTCTATCCTTCCCCCACCACCACTCCAGCAACCCTCAGTTTGTTTCCTGAGATTAAGAGTCTCTTATGGTTTGTCTCCCTCTTGATCCCATCTTGCTTCATTTTTTCCCTCCCTATCCCCCATGACCCCCTGCCCTACCTCTCAAATTCCTCATATCAGAGAGATCATATGATAGTTGTATTTCTGTGATTGACTTATTTCACTTATCACAATACCCTCTAGTTCCACCCCTGTCTTTGCAAATGGCAAGATTCTGGGGGTTTTTTGATGGCTGCATAGTATTCCATTGTATATATACCACATCTTTATCCGTTCATCTGTGGATGGACATCTGGGTTCTTTCCATAGTTTGGCTATTGTGGACATTGCTCCTATAAACATTCAGGTGCACGTGCCCCTCCAGATCACTACATTTGTATCTTCAGGGTAAATACCCAGTAGGTGATTGCTAGGCCATAGGGTAGCTCTATTTTCAACTTTTTGAGGAATCTCCATACTGTTTTCCAGAGTGGCTGCACCAGCTTCCATTCCCATCAACAGTGTAGGAGGGTTCCCTTTTCTCCGCATCCTCGCCAACATCTATTGTTTATTGACTTATTAGTTTTAGCTGTTCTCACTGGTGTGAGATGGTATCTCACTGTGGTTTTGATTTGTATTTCCCTGATGCCAAGTGATGTGGAGCACTTTTTCATGTGTCTATTGGCCAATTGGATGTCTTCTTTGCAGAAATGTCTGTTCATGTCTTCTGCCCATTTCTTGATTGAATTATTTGTTCTTTGGGTGTTGAGAGTGATAAATTCTTTATAGATTTTGGATACTAGCCCTTTATCTGATATGTCATTTGCAAATATCTACTCCCATTCTGTCAGTTGTCTTCTGGTTTTGTTAACTGTTTCCTTTGCTGTGCAAAAATTTTTTATCTTTTTTATTTTTTTAGATTTTATTTATTTATTTGACAGACAGATCACAAGTAGGCAGAGAGGCAGGCAGAGAGAAAGGAAAGGAAGCAGGCCCCCTGCAGAGCAAAGAGCCCGATGCGGGGCTCGATCAAAAGTTTTTTATCTTGTTGAAGTTTCAATAGTTCATTTTTACCCTTGCTTCCCTTGCCTTTGGTGATGTTTCTAGGAGAAATTTGCTGCATCTGAGGTCGAAGAGTTTGCTGCCTGTGTTTTCGCCTCAAGGATATTGTTGGATTCCTATCTCACATTGAGGTCTTTCATCCATTTTTAGTCTATTTTTGTGTGTGGTGTAAGGAAATGGTCCAGTTTCATTCTTCTGCATGTGGCTGTCCAATTTTCCCAACACCATTTGTTGAAGAGACTGTCTTTTTTCCATTGGGCATTCTTTCCTATTTTGTCAAAAATTAGTTGACCATAGAGTTGAGGGTCCATTTCTGGGCTCTCTATTCTGTTCCACTGATCTATGGGTCTGTTTTTGTGCCAGTACCATACTGTCTTGATGATGACAGCTTTGTAATAGAGCTTGAAGTCTGGAATTGGTTTGCCGCCAACTTTGGTTTTCTTTTTCAACATTCCTCTGGCTGTTCGGGTTTTTTTTTTTTTTTTTCTGGTCCCATATAAATTTTAGAATTATTTGCTTTATTTCTTTGAAAAAATTGATAGTATTTTGATAGGGATTGCATTAAATGTGTAAACTGCTTTAGTAGTATAGATATATTCACAATATTTGTTCTTTCCAGTCCATGAGTTTTTCCATTTCTTTGAGTCTTCTTCAATTACTTTCATGAGTACTTTATAGTTTTCTGAGTACAGATTCTTTGCCTCTTTGGTTAGGTTTATTCCTTGGTATCTTACGGTTTTGGGTGGAATTGTAAATGGGACTGACTCCTTAATTTCCCTTCCTTCCGTCTTGTTGTTAGTGTATAGAAATGCTACTGATTTCTGTGCATTGATTTTATATCCTGACATTTTGCTGAATTCCTATATGAGTTCTAGCAGTTTTGGAGTGGAGTCTTTTGGGTTTTCCATGTAAAGTATCATATCATCTGCAAAGAGTGAGAGTTTCACTTCTTCTTTGCCCATTTGGATGCCTTTTATCTCTTTTTGTTGCCTGATTGCTGAGGTTAGGACTTCTAGTACTATGTTGAATAGTGTTGAATAGCAATGGTGATAGTGGACAGCCCTGCCGTGTTCCTGACCTTAGGGGAAAAGCTCTCAGTTTTTCCCCATTGAGAATAATATTTGCTGTGTGTTTTTCATAGATGGCTTTTATGATATTGAGGTATGTACCTTATATACCTACACTGTGAAGAGTTTTGCTCAAGAAAGGATGCTATACTTTGTCAAATGCTTTTTCAGCATCTATTGAGGGTATCATATGGTTCTTGTTCTTTCTTTTATTAATGTGTTTTATCACATTGATTGATTTGTGGATGTTGAACCAACCCTGTAGCCCAGGAATAAATCCCACTTGGTCGTGGTGAAGAATCCTTTTAATATACTTTTGGATCCTATTGGCTAGTATTTTGATGAGAGATTTTTGCATCTGTGTTCACCAAGGATATTGGTCTGTAATTCTTCTTTTTGATGGGGTCTTTTTCTGGTTTTGGGATCAAGGTAGTGCTGGCCTCATAAAATAAGTTTGGAAATGTTCCTTCCATTTCTGTTTTTTGGAAGAGTTTCAGGAGAATAGGTATTAACTCTTCTTTAAATGTTTGGTAGAATTCCCCTAGGAGGCCATCTGGCTCTGGGCTCTTGATTTTTGGGAGATTTTTGATGACTGCTTCAATCTCCTTACTGGTTATGGGTCTGTTCAAGTTTTTTTTATTTCTTCCTGGTTCAGTTTTGTTAGTTTGTATGTCCCCAGGAATGTTTCCATTTCTTCAAGATTTTCAAATTTGCTGGTTTATAGTTGCTCATAATATGTTCTTATAATTGTATTTCTTTGCTGTTGTCCTCTTTCATACATGATTTTATTAATTTGGGTCATTTCTCTTTTCTTTTCACTAAGTCTGGCCAGGGGTTTATCAATTTTAATAATTCTTTCAAAGAACCAGCTCCTGGTTTCATTGATTTGTTCTACTGTTCTTTTGGCTTCTATTTCGTTGATTTCTGCTCTGAACTTTATTATTTCTTTTCTCCTGCTGGATTTAGGCTTTCTTTGCTGTTATTTCTCCAGCTCCTTTAGGTGTAGGGTTAGATTGTGTACTTGAGACCTTTCTTGTTTCTTGAGAAAGGCTTATATTGCTATATACTTTCCTCTCAGGACCACCTTTGCTGTGTCCCAAAGATTTTGAACAGTTATGTTTTCATTTTCATGAATTTTTTCAATTCTTCTTTAATTTCCTGTTTGACCCATTCATTCTTCATGCTCTTTGGCCTCCATGTATTTGAGTTCTTTCCAACTTTCCTCTTGTGATTGATTTCTAGCTTCAGAGCATTGTGGTCTGAAAATATGCGGGGAATTATCCCAATCTTTTGGTACCAGTTGAGACCTGATTTGTGATCCAAGATGTGATCTATTCTGGAGAATGTCCCATGTGCACTAGAGAAGAATGTGTATTCTGTTGCTTTGGGATGGAATTTTCTGAATATATCTGTGATATCCATCTGGTCCATTTAACATCTTTTTTTTTTTTTAAACAAAATTCACATTTTATTTAAGTTGAAATAAACTATACAAAATCGATCTTCTTCACCAAAAATGACAGCAATATTTTCTGTATTATTCCTAGATAAACCACAAAACAATTATTTTTGTAGGTTTTCCAGGTTTTGTTTATAAATCAAGATGAGGCAGTAGATATAGTCATGGAAAAAGACAGAGGAAAACAGACAAATCAGTTGTCAGTATCCACAGCCTCTGATCCTGCCTTGACCAAGAACAGAGGTGCTCAACATATACCTGCTAAAAAGCCTATGAAGTCGTAGGTGGTTCAACATACACATGCTAAAGAGCTTGTGAAGATGTAGGCTCAACAAAGGAATGTAAACAGCAACAACCCAATGTGGAACAATGGCAGGCTCTCCCATTCAAACTTTTAACTGTAACTTGTTCTGTTAAATTCATTTGATAAAGACAAAATCTCTACTGCAATCCTTGCTTGGCAAGCTCACATGTTTCTCTGTCTGGTAACTCCCTGAACTGTCCATTACAGATTTTTAACATACTAACACTCCTACTACTCAAGGGTCACTCATGAGCTTCTTGTAACATTTTCTAAAATGCATCCTTTCCCCCCATACCTCTTCAAAATCTTTATCTTCTAAGAAGTGATAACTCAATACCTGACAATTGGGTCCAGTGATAATAAATGTTATGTCTAAAATGACTTAACTAAAACAATTCCAAAGTGCCACTAGCAGAAATCCCATAGAAGTGTAATGTGGCACTTTCAATGCTATCTTCTGGAAGAACAGGTATGTCCCCAAAGCATGAGAGTTTAAACAGAGGGCATTTAAGTAGGCAGATTATCAATGGCTAATATACTCAAGGAGAGGTCAATATGTCAAGATATTCAGTGATTAAGTGGCCTACATACACCTGACAGCTTTTCTGTAAGATGTTTTCAAATTTCTTACAGATTTTTCCAAGTATCAAACATAAGAGAAAGCCTACTTTAAACATTTCTTAGGTACTTCCAATGGTTTCTGAGTTATCTGTAGGAAGCTCTGACTTAGTTGTATACAGTTTGATATACGTGTCCACCATTAAATCGAGATCATGTTTTATGTCGAAATTTATGTTAAGCAAAGCCAAGTTACTAGACCTTTGGTCTGTCAAAGTGTTCCTCAGGTATGCTTTGAGACGCTTTCGCCCATTTTCATAGTGTTCATTCTCAACCTTCATCACAGGAAGAATACACAGGACTTTCAGCAATGCATAAACATTAGGAAAAAACTTGATGTCTGGTAGATGGAGGGCTTCGTAAATGGTAGATGGAAGCTCTATATCTTTCCCTCTGTGCTTCCATTTGATTCTCCAGCAATGCAGCTCAGCTGAGAGTGTGTCGGGATTGGGCAAGTCACTTCTGTACATGTCAGCATGGTGTTCCTCTGATGTATTAAATTTGAGCTGTCCCATGACAGAGGGTACAAGAGATAAGCATTTAAGAGCTTTGAGGTGCTGTTCTGAGAATATATCTTTCAGTTCCTGAATAATGTGTTCCACTGTTGGAACACTTAGAGTTTCTTTATAGTAACTCTCAGAGGTGAGCTGAGATTCCAGGTTACCTTGCTGGGCTCTGCGGAATTTCCCAGGGAGTTTCATCTGAATATCAAGTTTAGTTGCCAAATTTGTGGCTTCTTCGAACCAAAATTCATGATAAACTTCAATATTTTCCATCACTTCATTTAGTGAATGCAGCACTGCAGTCAAGCTACTGGCTGCAAAGAAGACATCAGAGGTCTGCCCTTGGAGATTTTTCCCGAAGGCTCTTGTAAAAGATAGAACATTTTTAAGAACAACAATGGTAACGATGAAATCAAAATCTGTTACTGCACTGCAGAGTACAAAAGCTTGACCAGCTATATAGTTATTCCACCTAATATTTGTATCACTATTTATACCATCTAAACATAAAACAAGTGCTTGTAGGAGGTCCACTAAAATTTCAAAAGCATCATGCCTGCCTGTCCACTGAGAATGGCAGATCTCCTTCAGTTCTTTACCCTTTTCCTCATTGTTCTGAAAGAGGACAGAAATTACATTGTCAAGCTCCAAAAGCAGTTGTGGAGATCGATGGAAGAAAGAACAAACTTCCTCAATTGTTCCTAAAGCAACAGATACTCCCACAACAGGCACTGATTTTGCCAGCCACATATTTAAGGCACAGGAAGAGCAAAGTGTGTAGACAGCTTGGGGATATTTCTCTAAAAGTCTAGAAGCAACAACTTTCATTTTGGAAGAAAATCCACTGGACACAATGTAAGCCTGGCCACGACAATACTCCATGTTTAACCCCCACTTCTCAGTTATCGTAGTGTGAAATTTCACAGCCAAAATTTCTGCATCAGCTTCATAAGGCAAGAAGCCCACAAATTCCTCTCTCAGGTTATGAGATTCATCAACAAACCTAACCAACACAGGCAAGTGTTCTTCTCCTGCTATGTCCACTACGTCATCAGTGATGATGGAAAAGAAGTGCGAGTCTCTCACTTCCCTGAGGGTTTCCTCCTGAATGCAGCTCTCACAGATCTCTAGCATCTGTTTTTGCTGTGTTTTCGAGCAGAACAATGTGTTAACTGCTGTTGTCTCAAAGCGCTTTCTCAGAACCTCTTCACCAGAATTTATCCGGCACTCCAGCAGCGCTTGAAAGTTATCAGGAGTAAAGAGACCCTCTGGGATTTCATCAGTTTCATGCCCATCCAGAGGTATGTTTTGTTTTCCCATAAGAATCAAACTTTCAAATGAAGATTTTAAGTATTCTTTGTTTTCTTTCTCTTCAAGGGTTAAAGGTAAAATATCTTCATCCTGTTCTTCACCCCCTTCTTCTGCACTAGGATTCTGAGCGTTGCTGTTGTTTATTTCTTTATGTTTTGGTTCCTGTTCAGATGTTTCATCAATTTTTTTCTGTTTCAGGTTCCTGATTTCATCTTCACTCAATTCTTTTATTCGTTTTCTGTGTCTACTATGCGGATTGTTCAAATGACTGGTAAGATCAAATATTGTTGGTATTGCATTATCTCGAAGAACTGTCCTATAAGGACTCTCCCAATGACTTCACAAGTATCTGCTTCAATTAATTTTGAGAAATAAAATAACCCAATCCTTCTTTAGTTTTCTGATGCCTCTGCAAAATGTATAGTTCTACAGATCATAGAGGTCTCAAAGTGTTTGGCACATAATCGATAATGTTTATTTAGCTGATCAGGTGTTTTATCTTCTAAGTCTGCTCTCCTACAATTCTCCACCCACTTCTGGCATCTGGCTGGATCCCGCGGAAACCTGAAGAAGGCCAGGTCCGACTGCGTGGTCTTCCTCAGTTGGGGGCAGCGCAGAAGTTCCGCATTGTCGTCCACCCGCCGGCCGGCCCAGCCCTCCCCTCCCCGCCTCCTCAGGGCAGCCCGCCCGCCCGTGGGGGCCGGGGAGGGGAGCCAGGCCGGCTGGCAGGCTCAGCAAGGCCGGCGCGCCCGGGGGCCATTTAACATCTTTTATTTCCTTGTTGATCTTTTGTTTACATGATCAGTCCATTTCAGTGAGGGGGGTGTTAAAGTCCCCTACTATTATTGTATTATTGTCGATGTGTTTCTTAGATTTTATTATTAATAGGTTTATATAACAGGCTGCTCCCATGTTAGGGGCATAGATATTTAAAATTTTTTAGATCTTCTTGTTGAATAGACTTTTTAATATGATATAGTGTCCTTCCTAATCTCTTATTATAGTCTTTGTTTTAAAATCTAGTTTATCCGATATAAGGATTGCCATCCCAGCTTTCTTTTGATGTTGATTAACATGGTAAATTGTTTTCCACCCCCTCACTTTAAATCTGGCGATGTCTTTGGGTCTAAAATGAGTTTCTTGCAGACAGCATATTGGTGAGTCTTGTTTTTTTATCCTTTTTGGTACCCTGTGTGTTTTACCCTGTGTGTTTTGAGCAGGGCATTTAGCCCATTTACATTCAGGGCTATTCAGTAACTATTGAAAGATATGAATTTAGTGCCATTGTACTGCCTGTAAGGTACCTGTTACTGTATATCGCCCCTGTTCCTTTCTGGTCTGTTACTTTTAGGCTCTTTTTACTTAGAAGACCCCTTTCAATATTTCCTGTAGGGCCGGTTTGGTGTTTGAAAATTCTTTTAGTTTTTGTTTGTCATGGAAGTGTTTTTTTTTTTTTTTAAAGATTTTATTTATCTATTTGACAGACAGGGATCACAAGTAGGCAGAGAGGCAGGCAGAGAAAGAGGAGGAAGCAGGCTCCCTGCTAAGCCGAGAGCCCGATGTGGGGCTCGATCCCAGGGCCCAGGGATCATGACCTGAGCCGAAGGCAGAGGCTTTAACCCACTAAGCCACCCAGGCGCCCCTCATGGAAGCTTTTTATTTCTCCTTCTATTTTCAGTGACAGGCTATCTGGATATAGTATTCTTGACTGCATATTTTTCTCATTTCGTGCCCTGAATATATCATGCCAGTCCTTTCTGGCCTGCCAGGTCTCTGTGGATAGGTTTGCTGCCAATCTAATATTTCTACCATTATATGTTACAGACCTCTTGTCCCAAGCTGCTTTCAGGATTTTCTATTTGTCACTGAGACTTGTAAGTTTTATTATTAGATGATGGGATGTTGACCTATTTTTATTGATTTTGAGGGGCGTTCTCTGGATTTTGGTTCTTGTTCCTGGATTTTGATGCTTGTTCCCTTCACCAGCTTAGGGAACTTCTCTATTATAATTTGCTCCAATATGCCTTCTGTCCCTCTCTCTCTTTCTACTTCTGGGATTCCAATTATTCTAATATTGTTTCATCTATGGTATCATTTATCTCTCAAATATTCCCCTTGTGGTCCAGTAGTTGTTTGTCTCTCTTTTTCTCAGCTTTTTTATTCTCTATCATTTGGTCTTCTACATCACTAATTCTGTCTTTTGGCTCATTTATCCTAGCAGTAAGAGCCTCCATTTTTTTTTATTGCACCTGATTAATAGATTTTTTTTTATTTCAACTTGATTAAATTTTAGTTCTTTTATTTCTTCAGAAAGGGATTTTATTTCTCCAGAAAGGGATTCTCTAGTATCTTGCATGCTTCTTTTGAGGCCACTTAGCACCTTGATAATCGTCCTTCTGAACTCTAGTTCTGACATATTACTAATGTCTGTATTGATTAGGTCCCTAGCTGTTGGTACTGCCTCTCGTTCATTTTTTTTTTCGTTCATTTTTTTTTTGAGGTGAGTTTTTCCACCTTGTTATTTTATGCAGATAAGAATAGATGAATGAGAGAACAAAATATTAAAAGGGTAGCAACAACCCCAGAAAGATACACAATAACCAAATCAGAAGTGACCTGAAACTAGGGGTAGAAAAAAGGAGAATAAAAAGAAGGGAATATATATATGTATATACATATATACATATATATGCATATATATTAGACTGGTGGATAGAACAGAGTCACATGCTTGATTTTGGGTGTATTTTGGTCTGTTAGAAGAAACTACCTCCCAAAATTATAAAGAAAGAAAAACTTATATGTACACAAAAATACAGGTAAACACGATGAAGGGGTGGAGTATGATGAATTATGAAAATTTTAAAAAAGATTCTAAAAAAAGAATGGATAAGATAAAAAGTTGGTTGAAAAAAAAAAAAAGAGAGGTTAAGAATGTGATCTGGCTGGAGACTAGAACAAAGCCATGTGCTAGATTTAGAGTATATTTTGATCTATTAGAAGAAACTGTGTCCCAAAATTTTAAAGAAAGAAAAACCTGTCTGTATACAAAAAATAAGGTTAAATACAATGAAGGAATAGAATATGACTATAACAATAAAAATTTTAAAAGATTTTTAAAAAGGTATTGATAAGATAAAATAGTTTAAAGTAGTTAAAATAGGAAAGAGGAAAAATTTTAAAAATAGAATAAGAAAAAATAAAATCTTAAAAAATTTAACTTTGAAAGACTGAAGAATCATGGGGAAAAACCATGAATGCTGTGTGCTGTATTCCCCTAGCTCTGGAGTTGCACAGTTCTTATTGACTAATGAACTTGGCCTTGGCTGGATGTTCTTGCTAATCTTCTGGCAGCAGGGCCTGTTGCAGTGTTTCTCAAATGTATTTGCCTGAGGCAGAATTGCCCCACCCTTGCCGGGGGCCAGGCTAAACAATCTGTGTGGTTTTGCTCTCAGTAGCTTTTGTTCCCTGAACACTTTCCGTACTGCTTTGGAGGACGGGAATGCAGATGGTGGCCCCAAATCTCCCACTGGAGGAGCTGAGAGCTCAGGGTCCCACTCCTCATTGCACCCTCAGATAAAAGTAGTCAATCCCTCCTGTCTCTCTGGTCTCCGGCAGCACTCTGTGCTCCCTCGGCCTGTGACCAAGCATTTCTATCTTTGCCACACGGCCCCGTTTAGAGTCTCCAAACCCAGCAGATACCTGCAGCGTGCTCCTGCACCACTCCTCCTGGAGGGGGAAGGTGAGTCTTCCCAATCTGCCACTTATGGGGTCACTGCTCAGAGCAATGGCCTGACTGTGACTCGAATCAGGGTTTAGGGCAACCCAGAGCTGAAAGCCCCCTCCTCAGCTCTGTCTTTGTAGTCAGCTTCCCCACTCTGTTACCTGGGGGCTCTGCCACACTGACACATCCCTGGTCTTTTTGTGACCCCGTGGGTCCTTAGACCACACTGCCCCTGCAAGGGCTCCATGCCCTGCCACTCTGCCCTCGTCCCCCCCCACCCCTCCGCTTAGCCTCTGGAGAGACGTCCCTCAGTGGAGCAGACTTCTAAAAGTTCCAATTTTGTTGCTCCACTGCTTGCTGGGAGCCGGCCCCTCCCCTACAGTCTCTCTTCCTATGTATTGCCTCAAATGCACTTCTCTGCACGTCCTACCTTCCTGAAAGTGGTTGCTTTTCCATTCCTCGAATTACTTCTCTTCATCTCTTCGATCTCCTGTTGAGTTTGTAGGTGTTCAGAATGGTTTGATAACTCTCTAGCTGAACTTCTGGGACCTGCTGATATTTAGGTCTCCTACTCCTCCACCATATTGCTCCTCCTCCTAGCTCTGGACATTTTCCCTACCCTTTAAAAGCTCATGGGAAGATGACTCTTACTTTTCTAGCCATCATGACTGCTCTTCTCTATCCCAATTTCTGGTAGTCATCATGATTGTTAATGAATGAAAGGAATATGGGGTGGGAACAAGGGAGGAATTGGTATTCTGGAAAAAGAACCAGCCTGATTATTGACAAAATCCCACAAAAGCCCACAAAGTCATTGGTCTCTTTCATCAGGATACTGAATGAGCTTTTGGTAGTGGTGCTTCAAATTGTGGAGAAGGTTTTTGAGAACACCAAGATATTAGAGAGACAGAATGGCTTCCATCTTCTCAATCATTTTGTACCTTGAGACTATCTAGAAATATAGAAACTGGGAGGTTATACAACCCCAATCATAAAGATATGACTTCAGCAAATGTGGCATTCTTTACCAGGGCCTTGAGAACTAGAATTACAGGTCACTTCTTGGAGCTGAACTCAGGTACTAGTGGAGCCCAGAGACAAAAGCTCGGGTATAATGTTAAACTAGGCAGGACTTGGTGTATAACAGGTCCAGCAAAAAGCAGTATAGGAATGGGTCAAGGCCAGGAAGGAAAAGCGAGTTCCTGAGATGGCTTCTGAGAGCCAAAAGAATTAGATTTGGAGCCTGGGAATTGCAGAAAAAGAAAGTTTCCAAAGTTAAAAGCTGGACAATGGGAGAGAAAATAAAAGCAGTGGTTTGCTGACTAGAGTTGTGTTCTGAAGGCAAGATGAAGTAGCCAAAAGGGAATATAGGAAGAGAGAATGTTCACATGTTAGCAAGGTGGGGTAGGTTGTTTGTTAGGGGGTCTAGATAGCATTTGGCTACTGGGCCCAACAGGATGTTGTTCAAGTGGCAGTCCCCTCCCAGTGCTTAAGTTATGGCTGGATAGATCAACTCATAGCCGAAAGATGAACAATGAGTTAAGTGCAATTAGAAGTGTCTGGGCTATATCTCTGACTTGTGGTTGTCAGTCAAGTGAAGAACATGGGCTCATGGAAATAGGAACATCCTTAAAAATCAAGATGAATATATAGATGTGTATTGTTTTACCTGCCTCAAAGAGTACTCAACCTCTTTGGAAACTGCTCTTCCCCATTCCAAACATAGCTATGGTGGGATAGTCCAATTATACTTTCTCCATTCTCCAGCTACAGGACTGGCACACAACCCAGGCTGGCCTCTGCCATAAATATGGTGATTGGTTCAGGGATTGTGTGTACCCCAAGCTAGAATGATCAGTTTCTCACCAGAACTAATGGGAAGATGATTTCTTCTCTGTTCAGTTAGAAGACTGTATGGATGAAAGCCTAGACTTGCCTGAATACAAAGTTCCAATTTAGCGGAGACAAGTGAATTTTGAGAATGAAGCCAACATGTGAATAGAGGCAGAGAGAAGAGGTTATACAGAAGTGATCTGGGGGTGATTTCAATCATTCCTGAGAGCAGCTCCTTCCAACTCTGTGGTCCATGGTTAGCTTGAGGAGGCAATAGAGACTGTTTTCCATTTAAACTAGTTTAAGCTGTGTTTCTTTAACTTTTATTTGAAGAGTCCTATCCTAGCAAAGCTAATCTGAAAAATTCCTTGAAATTGATTGCCATGGGGAATTGATATAAAGTTGTACAAGCACCATAATACACCAAATAGACTGGTTTAAAAAAGTTTTTTTAAGATTTTATTTATTAGTTATTTGACACAGAGAGAGACACAGTGATAGAGGGAACACAAGCAGGGGGAGTGGGTGATGGAGAAGCAGGCTTTCCACTGAGCAGGGAGCCCAATGTGGGGCTTGATCCCAGGACCCTGGGATCATGACCTGAGCCAAAGGCAGATGCTTAACCAACTAGCCACCCTGGTGCCCCATTGGTTAAATTTTTTTTAAAACTGGCAATATAAAAGGCAAGTTCCAATTTTTGGAAAAACTGAGAGTCTCATACATTGCTGGTAAGCACAAAGTAAAATGGTAAAAATAAAAATAAAACACTTTGGAAAGCTGTTAGGCATTTTCTTTTCTTTCTTTTTTTTTTAAATTTTATTTACTTATTTGACAGAGAGAGAGATCACAAGTAGGCAGAGAGGCAGGCAGAGAGAGAAGGGGAAGCAGGCTCCCTGCTGAGCAGAGAGCCGGATGTGGGGCTTGATCCCAGGACCTTGAGATCATGACCTGAGCTGAAGGCAGGGGCTTAAACCACTGAGCCATCCAGGTACCCCTGTTAGGCATTTTCTAATAAAGTTACCCATACACCTCTCTGATGAGAGCAAATCCACTTGTAGGCATTTATCCAAGAGAAATGGAAAATATATATCCACAAAAAAAGATATACAAGTTTGTTCAGAACAGCTTTATGATAGCCCCAAATTGGAAACAACCCAAATGAGAATGAATAAACAAATTGTGTATATTCATACAATGGCATAACACTTAGCAATAGAGGGGAGTGAATTTCAATGTCGCTGAAGCTCAAAAACATTATACTGAGGGGCACCTGTGTGGCTCAGTGGGTTAAGCCTCTGCCTTTGGCTCAGGTCATGATCTCAGGGTCCTGGAATCGAGCCCCACATCGGGCTCTCTGCTCAGCCGGGAGCCTGCTTTCCCGCCCCCTCTCTCTGCCTGCCTCTCTGCCTGCTTGTGATCTCTGTCTGTCAAATAAATGAATAAAATCTTTTAAAAAACAAAACAAAACATTATACTGAGCAAAAGAAGCCAGACGCAAAGGAGTACATACTGTATAATTTCAGTTATTTTAAGTTCTAGAAAGGCAAGATGAATCTATGGTGATAAAAGTCAGAATAGTTGTTGTCGGGGAGGAGAGTTTGAAAGGAGGCACAAGGAAACTTTCTGAGGTAATAGAGATATTCTGTATTTTGATTCCGGTGACAGCTACTTTAATCAGTATCTTTTTCAAAGTTCATCACAGTTCACTTTAAATCTCTGCATTTTGTTATATGTAAATTATATCTTGATTTTTTAAAAAGAGTGTTTGCATTCCCTTGTTCATAGCAGAATTATTCACAGTAGCCAAAGGGTGAAAGCCATCCAAGTGTCCACTGACAGAAGAATGCATAAATAAAATATGGTATATACATAAATTGGAAGATTATCTATCCCTATAAGGGAAGGAAATACTGACATACACTACCTTGAACCTTGAGGACATCATGCTGAGTGAAATAAGCCAATCACAAAAGGACAAACATTATATGATTCTACTTAGATAAGGTACAGAGTCAAATTCAGAGAGACAGGAAGCAGAATGATGGTTACCGAGGGTGAGGGGAGGAGGGAATGGGGAGTTGCTCTTTAACGGGGACAGAATCTCAGTCTGCAAAATAAAAAGAGTTCTGAAGAGGTATGGTGGTGAAGGCTGCCCAGAGGGTGAATGTATTTAATGTCACTGAACCATACCCTTAAAATCTGTGAAGATGATAAATTTAAAGTTATATGTATTTTACCACAATTTTTAAAAAAGTACCTCGGAGAAAAGACCACCCACGGATTGACATGAAGTTGCCTGTCTTTTGCTTTGCCAAGTAAGCACCCTGAAGAACAGTAACCTGCCATCTACTATCAGTTAGAAGATAACTTCATCTTCTTCATAAAAGGAGGTATATTTTTGAAGTTAAAAATGTAAGAAGGAGGGGCGCTTGGGTGGCTCAGTTGGTTAAGTGGCTGCCTGCGGCTCAGGTCATGATGCCAGAGCCCTGGGATCCAGTCCTGCATCGGGATTCCTGCTCAGCGGAAAGCCTGCTTCTCCCTCTCCCTCTGCCTGCTGCTCTGCCTACTTGTGCTCTCTATCTCTCTGCCAAATTAAAAGAAGAAGAAGGAGGAGGAGGAGGAGAAGGAGGAGAAGGAGGAGAAGGAGAAGAAGGAGAAGAAGAAGAAGGAGGACACAGCCTCAGGATAAAAAAACAGTTCTTTCCCTAAAATGACATTGGTTATGTTCTCCTGTATTATTCTTACACTTTTTATTTCATTACTGGCCAATAAAAAAACAAAAACAAAAATGAAACTTCCCAGATTAGCACCAACTGGGAGACTAGAGACTAGTCTTTGTAGATACTACAAAGGAGTTGACAACACCACCAGCCATAGAAATCCTGATCCCCCCAAACCATTATTCTGATCCAGTACAACATTTCTAGTGTCCTGAAAGCAGGCTTTCTTTCATATGGAAGAATTTAATGCAACAATGTCCCAGAGAGAGCTACTGAAAGACTGAAGACAAGAGAGATCTCTTGACCAGAGGATGATGGTGAAGAAAGCTGGGGAAACAGGGCTCTCCTCCCCCTGTTACCACCAGATACTGCACTGGTGCTTTTCCTGCATCTACCTTCTCATTTGCGTGCTTTTAATGGGGGCATTGCTTAGCCTGCAAAAACTCTGGTGGCTGCGGTTTCCCAGAAGCCAGGAAGTGAAGCCACTCAAAGCTGATGTAGCAAGGGAGGCTGAGCTTGTCTGGGTGGTGGTAAGGTGAGAAAAAAAATATATAACAAGTGTGAAACCACAAGGAAAGACATCATTGGTTTCAAGGTTCAGCCTTTGCATCGCAGTCCCAGAAAACCCTGGGAGCCTGAACGCTGACTAAGCTTCATGCACCTGCCATGGGAAGAAGTGAATAGGCACAGCAAAGTGAGGTGGTCCAGGAAGTCTCAGTGTCTACAGTCTACCCACTTCATATTCTTTGAGTAGCATTAAATTTTTTTTTCATTAGCATACCAAAATTCCTTAATTATATAGCCAAAAGTATTAGAAAAGCAAGACACAGTTGAAAGGAATCCATATCATGTGATTAACATGATATTCCCAGCATTTGTATACATACATATCAAATAAGACTTTAAAACCATTTTCTGTGTTGTTTCCTCCCATGTAGGTAGCTGCAATGCCAGAGAAAAAGTCTGTGTGTGCCCATTTAAAAAATAGTCACATGCTGTCGGAAAAATCACAAGTAAGGACAAGACACTTTTTTTTTTTATGCCCTCCAACGGAGATTCTCTTTCACCAAGCTCAAGCTCTCATAGTGCTCTCAGTTGCCAGTCTGTGCTGCCATGGAGAGGTCCTCCTCACCCTGCTTGGGCTCTGACACCCTAGCCAGGTCACCTCCATGCATGGACACCTTTGTCATCTGGCTTAGACTCTGACATTCTGCTCTCAGCCACCACCACCACTGCCACCAACACCCCCCCAACCACCCCACTGGGTGCCATTCTCACCTTGCACAGGCTCCAATCTTGCACTCAAGCAGCCTTCCAACACCAGTACCCTGCATAGAATCTGACACCCACCCTGTGTGGGGCTGCTCCTCGGCATGGATGCCCTCCTTGCTCCACTCAGGCTCTGACACCCTGTGTTGGGCCACACCACCACAAGGATGTCCTCCTCACTTTGCATGCTGGCTCTTCTTCTTTGTTCAAACACGGAGGACTTGTTTTGGAATGACCTGCAATTGCTTTGCTTTATTTCTGGATTTACATAGATTCAACTTCATGACTAATCCTGTTATATCATATTTCCCCCATTCCCTTAATTTTTTATTCTGAAATATCCAAATTGGCTGGATTTCATCATTATGTAGCTTTTACAAAAAGTTTTTTTTTATTTTAAAAGACTTTTATTAATTTACTTATTTGTCAGAGAGAGACAGCACAAGCAGAGGGAGGGGCAGAGGGAGAAGCAGGCTCCCTGCTGAGCAAATAGCCCAATATAGGACTTGATCCCAGAACCCTGGGATCATGACCTGAGCTGAAGGCAGACACTTAACCAGTTGAGCCATCAAGGCATCCCTATAAAAAGTATTTCTATATTACCTTACCTGAGCAAAGTCTAACCATGTGTCAGACTATTTGTTGGTTGCCTTCATACACAGGTAGAAATTGGGCTGGGTATAAAATTCTTGGGTCACATTCATTTCTCCTTAAAACTCTGTAAACACTGCTCTTTCATTTTCTGGCATGGACCGTTGTGGTAAATAAGTTTGATTCTGGCTTTACCTTTTCCCATTACAAGTGACTTGTGTTTTTTGCCTAGATGTATGTAGGATTATTCACTTGTTCATGAAGTTTGGTCATTTCATGTGACTATGTCATGTTTTTATGCCTCTTGTATTGATTTTTTCTACAACACAGTGTATGATTTAAATTTGTAGATTCTGTTCTTCATTTCAGGGAACTGCTTTTCTGTTTGAATATTTTTATTCTTGATTTGCTCAGCTCTCTACTTCAGGGACACCAAGTATATACCTGGGGTTTCTGTTGTCTTTTTTCAAAGTGTATCATTTCTTTTTTTTTTTTTAAAGATTTTATTTATTTGACAGAGAGAGAGATCACAAGTAGGCAGAGAGGCAGGCGGCCGGCTCCCCGCCAAGCAGAGAGCCCGATGCAGGGCTTGATCCCAGGACCCTGAGACCATGACCTGAGCTGAAGTGGCTCCAGCCCACTGAGCCATACAGGCACCCCAAAGTGTATCATTTCTATGACTGCAAAATTCTATAGAGATGTAAAAAATGTCTAAGTTTGAGGTGCTGTACCGAAAATACCATAGACTGGGTGGCTTACAAACAGTAATTTCTCTTAGTTCCGGAGGCTACGAAGTCCAAAATCAAGGTGCTGACAGATTCAGTGTCTAGTGAAAGTCCACTTCCTGATTCATAAATGTCTTCTCACTGTGTCCTCATTTGACAGAATGGGCAAGAGAACTCTGTGGGGTCTCTCTTATAAAGGCACTAATCCCATAAGGGCTCTGTCCTCATGACCTTATCACCTCCCAAAGGCCCCACTTCCTAATGCCATCACATTGGGGGTTAGGATTTCAACATAAGAATTTGGGGGAGACAAAAGAATTTGGGGGAGACAAAATGTCCAGTCTATAACATAAGGATAATCATCATTATTATAGGTATGATCCAAATACAGGAATTTTAATGCTCTTTCTCAGTTCAGGTCTCAGATACTAAAAACTTTGTGGATAGTCTTTAGTGTGTGTATGAATGTATGTGTGTGTGAGTGTGCATGTGAATGTAAGTATATAGTTTTTATATGAAATATTAAAAAACCTTAAACGTGTGCTACATGGGTGCCACTGTTTATAGAAATATCAAAAGGGAGAAAACACTTATTTGGGAACAGATTTAACACAAGTTCCAGGCTTTTAAGTAGGTGAATGTGTAGTCTCTGATGTAGTAGGCTGAGATAAAAGATAACACAACAGGGGTGCCTGGGTGGCTCAGTGGGTTAAATCCTCTGCCTTTGGCTCCGGTCGTGATCTCAGGGTCCTGGGATCGAGACCCACATCGGGCTCTCTGCTCAGCGGGGAGCCTGCTTCCTCCTCTCTCTCTCTCTCTCTGCCTGCCTCTCTGCCTACTTGTGATCTCTGTCAAATAAATAAATAAAATCTTTTAAAAAAAGATAACACAACAGCCAATTTGTTTTCCAAGAATTACAGAGACTAACCAATAATTAGAACCAATTTTTTTTTTAAACTGTTTTTTTTTTTTTTTATTAGTTAGTTAGAGAGAGAGAGCACAGGCAGACAGAGTGGCAGGCAGAGGCAGAGGGAGAAGCAGGCTCCCTGCCGAGCAAGGAGCCCGATGTGGGACTCGATCCCAGGGTCCTAAGATCGAGTCCAGCATCAGGCTCCCTGCTCAGTGGGGAATCTGCTTCTTCCTCAGCTTGCTGCTTCTTCTGTTTATGCACGCTCTCTCCCTGACAAGTAAATAAAGTCTTAAAAATTAAAAAACAAGGGGCGCCTGGGTGGCTCAGTGGGTTAAAGCCTCTGCCTTCGGCTCAGGTAATGATCCCAGGGTCCTGGGATCGAGCCCCGCATCGGGCTCTCTGCTCTGCAGGGAGCCTGCTTCCCGCCCCCTCCACCACTCTCTCTGCCTGCCTCTCTGCCTACTTGTGATCTCTGTCAAATGAATAAATAATATCTTAAAAATTTAAAAAAAAATTAAAAAACAAAACAAAACAGTACAAGGCAAGGACATAAGTACTTTACGCAGTTCATTCAATATGCACAGTAATGATATAAAATAATTATTATTAGGTCATGATTTAATAATAGCAGGACTAGATCTTAGGAGGAGGATTAAATAAGTCTCCACAGTTGCTTACTAGTGAGTGGTAGAGTGGGTTTGGAATCTGAGTTTCCCAGAGCAGTGCCTCCACTTTAAGCCTCTGGATTTCCTCTCTCACCCATCTTCTGCTACAGTGGGAAGTCCTGAAGGAGAAAGAGAGATAGATGTGTGTGCCTCTAAAGTGTACTCATATTTTAAGAAGTCAAATACGTTGGCTCCCATGAATGCATATTATCTTCACAGCAATATGTTAGAACTGTAAAACATATGGACTGGAAAGCCATTTTTAGCCATTGTCACCCACTCTTTTTATTTCAACTGCTCCTTTGATCTTCTCTCTTAAGGTCCCAAAAGGCACTCGAGTTCCACATGTTTAAAATGAAATTCACTGTTTTCTGTCCCATCACCTTTTTCTTCCTCAGGTCAGTCACTGATACTTCCCTCCTCTTGCTTTCTATTTTTTTTTTTTTTAATGACAGATTTAAAAAAAGGCTTTTGTATATTTATTTGAGAGAGAAAGCAAGAGCAGAAGGATGGGCAGAGGAAGAACCAGACACCCCACTGAGCAGGGAGCCCAATGAGGGGCTCAATCCCAGGGCAGGGCTCGATCCCAGGACCCCAGGATCATGACCTGAGCCAAAGGCAGACCCTTAATTGAATGAGCCACCCAGGTGCCCTTCTCCTTGCTTTCAAAATGCCATTCATTAGTCACCAAAGCTTTTTGCTCTGTCTTCTCATCACTTCATTTTCTTGAATCTGTCCCTTTCCATTTAAAATGTCACCACCCTAATTCATTCTCTCCTTACCACTGATCTGGAATGTTGTGAAGCCAAGGTACCTGACTGGTCTCCTGTTTTAACAGCCTTTTGCCCCTCTCTTCCTTTATCTCTTACATAGGCTCAGACTTCTCTTTGTAAGCAGTGGTTTTCAAATTCTTTTGAGAGCACACCCTCTCAATAAAAATGCTTGAGCATGAATCTCTAGCATATTTATTTATTTCTAAGTAATGTACGCATGTGACTAAACATAGATGAACATTGTGAAATGTGCAGAATACAAATTAAAAGGAAATAGAGAGGAAATGAATATTTTTATTTAAATTTTTATTTGATTTCTCAGAGATAGAAAATATTTTTGTTCTCTCTATACCTGAATAAATTTCACTGTTTTTGTTTTAATGTAGGCTTAATAATTTGTGACTCAGAGATGCACAAACATATTTCTAACTTTGGTTTATTTTGAAAAAAGGTTTTATTCATCATCATAGCTGAAAAAAGATACTCACAAAGTAATATAGTATTAAAATACACCAAAAATGCATTACTAAATCTGAATATTCATTTCCATCCACCAGTTATGCAAAGTTTTATCAAAATTCAGCCAATAAATTTACTGATGTCAAAGAGTTATTCTTGCAAGCCAGTTAAAGATATTGTAAGCCGATGTCTAGAGTATGAATAGTTTAGAGGACTTTGTTTCCGAATTTTTTTTAAGCATGAAAATTCAGATGTTTCCTAGGTGATGATACAGTTATACCAATTTCAGGAATAACAATGGAAACATTTCCAGGCATCCATTTTCACAATGGTCTCTCAGTAAAAAGAGTTTCTTTGCAAAAGGAGTTACTTTCACATTGCACCACCCTTTCTTAAAAGATATTGTCTAAATGCATTTATTATTTTAATATCTGTTAGGTAGCATAGTAGTGAAAGTCACTTGTCATAAGAGAAAAGATCAGGAATTTTATTTTATTTCATTTATTTTATTTTAAGATTTTTAAATTTATTATTTGACAGAGAGAGAGGCAGCAAGATAGGGAACACAAGCAGTGGGAGTGGGAAAGGAAGAAGCAGGGTTCCTGCTGAGCAGAGAGCCTGGTGCAGGACTGGATCCCAGGACCCTGAGATCGTGACCTGAACCAAAGACACCCAACAACTGAGCCACCCAGGCACCCCAGGAATTTTAGAATATTAGTCTTTTTGTAAGAGAACAAAATGTGTAATTCTTTTTTTTTAGAGAGAGGGAGAGAGTGCACATATACGTGAGGGTAGGGGTCGGGGCAAAGGGAGAGAGAGAGATTTTTTTTTAAGATTTTATTTATTTATTTGACAGAGATCACAAGTAGGCAGAGAGGCAGAGAGAGAGGAAGGGAAGCAGGCTCCCTGTTGAGCAGAGAGCCTGATGCAGGGCTTGATCCCAGGACCCTGGGATCATGACCTGAGCCAAAGGCAGAGGCTTTAACTCACTGAGCCACCCAGGCACCCCCTAGTGAGAGAATCTTAAGCAGGGTCCGCAGCAAACACGGAGCTGGACATGGGGCTTGATCTCAACCACAGGATTATGGCCTATGTGCCCCTATGGGGCACAGCCTGACCTTAGCATCTTAGTTGCCAGGTGTCCTCCTTCCTCAGTGCTTAGGTTTGAGTCTCAGACTTAAAAAAATACATAAAATAAAATAAAAGCAAGTACTACAGAGCTTGCTCCTGGCCTAGTACTGTTCTAATAAATATATTTATAGAAGAGGAAACAGAGGGGCGCCTGGGTGGCTAAGTGGGTTAAAGCCTCTGCCTTCAGCTCAAGGTCATGATCCCAGGGTCCTAGGATCGAGCCCCGCATCTGGCTCTCTGCTCAGCAGGGAACCTGCTTCCTCCTCTCTCTCTCTGCCTGCCTCTCTGCCTACTTGTAATTTCTGTCTGTCAAATAAATAAATAGAATCTTTTTTTAAAAAAAAAGAAGAGGAAACAGAGAGATTACATAACTTCTCCAAATTTAATACCTAATAAGTGATGAAGATGTGTGGGTTTGAGTCTACATGGTCTAACTCCAGAGCCTGTGCTTACAACACCCGGTTGTTCTACCCTGTGTCCTGCCAGTGTACCATGGCTAATTGTGAAAGGGGTGGAGAGGCATTTCTAAGCCTGACAGCTTTCAGCCAATAGCATGGTCAGGACGACAAGTCCAATACCAAGTTCAATAGGAGGCATCCCTACTTCACAGTAGGTCAGACATTCAAGTTCAGGAACACTGGCATTGATTGGGAGCTGGAATACGAAAGCTTAGGAGTCAGAGATGGTTTGAAAGCTACAGTGAAAAACAGACTTTTGCTGACTCCAAGAAAAAGGACCTGGTAGCCAAGAAATAGACGGACCCAAGACTATAAACAGCCACCGGTTCTTAACATTTCTGTGTCCAAACACTGTCTTACTCACTTTATGTTCATTGTTCCTCTAACTCCCACAGTGACCCTGTAAAAAAGGTACTATTATGTCTTCATTTTCTAGACAAGGAAAACGAGGCTTGGGGCTCCTGGGTGGCTCAGTCTGTTAAGCCTCTGCCTTCGGGTCAGGTCATGATCTCAGGGTCCTGGGATCCAGTCCTGCACCGGGCTTTCTGCTCAGTGGGGAGTCTGCTTCTCCCTCTATCCTCTCTCTCCCTCTCACAAATAAAGAAAATCTTTTTTAAAAAACCCCACAAAATATCTATTTAAGAAAAAAGAAAGAAACGAGGCTCAGAAACTCAAGTAATTTTCCTAAATGCAATTTCAACACGACCTCCTTCCAACCAGATTGCAGCACCCTTGAACTGCCCCAGTCTTATTCCAAAGGCGGACTGAGAAGTGTCAACAGATATGAGAGGCAAGCGTAGACATGATCTTGCACCGGTCCTTTCCCCAGCTTTGGATCGTGAGCAAGTGACACAGAGAGCAAGAACTGGTTGTGGTGCCTAGTGGCTGCCTTGGTGGCAGAAAGATTCATTTGCTGGGGCTACGGTTTAGAAGTGGGGCAGTGTCCTGGGCCTCTGGGGAGCCCGCTCCAACTGGTGGCATTCATTTGTTCAGCAGCTATAGTCACAGGATCTTCCCGGACTGATTTACAGTAATATTTAGCCTGTGGTCCTGGTTACTGCTGGAACACCCCTCGTTCTATTTTCCGAGCCTATTTCTCCATCACCCAGCAACATCGTTTTAGTAAGTTTTCTTTCGTGCTTAAATCACTAGAGTTAGTTTCTGCTGCTTGCAACTAAGAACATTGACATAACAGTGGTTAAATTTGCATTTTCATTGCCACTATCTCTGTGCACCGCATTTTCCAAAAATTTTAAAAAGAACTAGCTCCTCAGGCCTCCTCGCCACCTTCTCTTGTCACTCACTAACGCCAGGGCCACTTCTAGCTTGCCAAGCCCAGCTGAAGGAGAAGGGGGGTAAGTAAGAAGGTCTTTGTACCATGGCTGTACCAAAGTCTACTGCCTCCCAATGGACCTGTGGTAAAGCACCAAGGAAGCAACCTGCTACAAAAGCCACGCGCAAGAGTGCGCCCTCTACTGGAGAGGTGAAGAAACCTCATCACTACAGGCCTGGTTCTGTGGCACTCTGTGGAATTAGACATTATTAGAAGAAGTTCATTGAACTTTTTTTATTTTTAAAGATGTTATTTATTTGTCAGAGAGAGAGAGAACACAAGCAGGCAGAGTCAGAGAGAAGCAGCCTTCCCGCTGAGCAAGAAGCCCTATGTGGGACTCGATCTGAGGACCCAGGGATCATGACCTGAGCCAAAGGCAACCACTTAACCGACTGAGCCACCCAGGCATCCCACCATTGAATTTTTGATCCACAAACTTCCTTTCCAGAGTCTGGTGTGAGAAATTGCTCAGGACTTCAAAACAGACCTGCACTTCTGGAGTGTAGCTATCCATGCTTTGCAGGAGGCAAGTGAGGCTTATCTGATGGGCCTCTTTGAAGACATCAACCTGTGTACCCCTCATGCCAAGCATATAACAATTATGCCAAAAGACATCCAACTAGCATATGTGGAGAACATGCTTAAGAATCCACTACGATGTGGGGCAACCAGGTGGTTCAGTCAGTTAAGCATCTGACTCTTGATTTCAGCTCAGATCACGATCTCAGGGTCATGGGATCAAGCCCCACGTCAGGCTCTGCACTCAGCACAGAGCCCGCTTGTCCTTCTCCCTCTGCTCCTCTCCCCCTTGCTTGTGCTCTCTTTCTCTCTCTCAAACAAAAGATTTCAGCAGACATTTTTCCAAAGACGATGTACACATGGCCAATAAGCACATGACAAGATGTTCAACATTGTTATTAATAAGGGAAACATACAGGAAAGCCACAGTGAAATTGCTAAAGGGAATGGAGTTTCTTTTGAGGATGATGAAAGTGCTCTAAAACGATTGTGGTGATGGTTACGCAACTGCAAATGTATGAAAAACCACTGGATTGTATGCTTTAAAAAGAAATCTTATTTTTAAGTAATCTCTGCATCCAATGTTGCCCTTCAACCTGCCACCCCGAGATCAAGAGTCACGTGCTCCACCCACCGAGCCAGCCCCTGGTCATACACTTGAAACGGGGGAGTTGTATGGGGGTGAATTATATTTCAGTAAATCTGTTAACCAAAAAATTCACAATGAGATGTCGCTTTAAGCATACTAGGATGGCTAAAATGGAAAAGACAGACAATAACAAATGATGATAAATACGCAGAAAAATCGCAACCCTCATACATTGCTGGGGGGGATTATAAAATGGTGCAGCCAGTTTGGAAGTTTCTCAAAATGTTAGACATAGAGTTACCGTAAGAACCAGCAACTCCTCTCATAGGTATATACACAAGAGAAATAAAAACACTTGTCCACACAAAAATCTGTACATGAATGTCCACGGCGGTATTATTCATGAGAGCTAATAAGTGGAAACAATCTAATCGTCCACGTTGACAAAGAAATAAGCAAAACTGTGTCATAGCTATATAACGGAAAAATATTTGACCATAAAAAGGAATGAAGTAATGAGAGATGCTCAGGTGGATGAATCTTGAAAACATCATGCAAAGTGAAAGAAGTCAGACATAAAAGACCACATGCTGTGTGATTACATTTATTGGAAATGTCCAGAGTAAGCAAATCTGTGGAGAGAGAAAGCAGATGAGCGGTTTTCAGGGGCTGGAGGGAAGGGGGGGAATAGGAGTGACTACTAATAGGGGGAGGTTTCTTTTTGGGGTGATGAAATTATTCTAAAATTTGATAACAGTGATGGTTGCACAACTCTATGAATGTTCTGAAAACCACTGAGTTGCACACTTTCAAAGGGCAAATTTTATGTGAATTATATCTCAGTCAACCTGTTATTAAAGTTTTTTTAAAAAATATTTTATTTATTTATTTGATAGATCTCTGTCGATCACAAGTAGGCAGAGAGGCAGAGAGAGAGAGGAGGAAGCAGGCTGTCCGCAGAGCAGAGAGCCCGATGCGGGGCTCGATCCCACAACCCTGGGATCATGACCTGAGCCGAAGGCAGCGGCTTTAACCCGCTGAGCCACCCAGGCGCCCCTGTTATTAAAGTTTTTAAAAAGGAATCATAAATACGGGTGCCTGGATGATGCAGTCAGTTAAGTGTCTGACTCCTGATTTCGACTCAGGTCACGATTTCAGGGTTGTGAGTTCGAGCCCCTCATCAGGCTCCATGCTGGGCGTGGAGGCTGCTTAAGAGTCTCTCTCTCTCCGTCTCTCTCTCTCTCCTTCCCTCTATAAAAATAAAAATAAAATAAATAAAATAAAAACCATGAATATAGTAATGTGAATATCGCGAATCAAAGTAGCATGATAGAATTAAATCATGAGTAGGACTTTAGTGAAAATATGGAGCACGACTCTGTATGTTGTAGGATAGACATCTGAAAATGTAATTATTTTGTACAAGTAGGCAAAAAATTATAGTGCAAATAGCAAAAGGGATAGTATCTGAAAATTGGACATTACTGGACTAGCAATTTATTCACCTCTATTCCTCAGTGTATTGTTTATTATGAACTTGTTCAGATATAAACATAAAGCCACCCATGACTTTTTTTAAGATTTTATTTATTTATTTGACAGACAGAGATCTCAAGGAGGCAGAGAGGCAGGCAGAGAGAGAGGAGGAAGCAGGCTCACCGCTGAGCAGAGAGCCCGAAGCGGGGCTCAATCCCAGGACCCTGGGATCACGACCTGAGCCAAAGGCAGAGGCTTTAACCCACGGAGCCACCCAGGCACCCCCACCCATGACTTTTTATTGTCTTTTTCAAACAAAATACGGTGATCTCTCAATAAAGAAATAACACTTTTTCTAGAGTAAGAACAAAATAATATTTTCCAAATAGATGAATTTGGTTTATAAAGGGAGCCAGAAAATATCATAACTATAGCAACATTATTGAAATCTACACTTCTGCAGCAAAACGAGGCTATAAATCATTCTATTACCAAAAAGGTCTAAATCCAATTATGGAGCTAATGACACATTTTATGCTTGAGGAGAAGGCAAACAAAATTGTTTACCTAGTGATGTTCTAGGCTGTTGCAAAAATTCAACAGCATACAATGTAAAAAAGCAAACAGGGTCGTGTGTGCATCCTAAAAGATATTTCCCTTCACATACGAAGGAAAAGGCTGATGTTCTATGTACAAAACAGCCCTTGGTATATGGGTGCAACATACAGGAGGGGAAAATGCTCCACAACATTTCATTCTATTCATCGCGGCAGATTCATGCTATGGGAGAAGAGAGTTTTCATCTGTAATAATTATTTTGTGAAAAAAAAATAGATGTTGGAGTCGTTACTGATGGAAATCTGGCCATATGCTTAGTAAAGAAGAGCATTATTCTAAGAATAACAGGTTGCACTGGAATGCCAATCCACGCACTGCTTCACTCCCAGCAAGTAAGCAAACAACAGGTGCCCTGACCTTGACTCAGGGATGAAGGAGGGAGAGGAGATTGCAAATATGCAATGCAACCAAGGAGTGCATGCCTTTTCAGCTTGTTGCAAGAAGAAACGAGACTCTGCTTCTCTAAGCAGAGGCATGTCGTCTGCTACGGAAAGGCGCTCCCACACACTTTTTTAAATAAAGAAAGTGATTTATAGTATTTCTTCGTGACACTCATGCTGCCTAGAGAAATATTTCTCTAATTTCAAGAGGATTATCTCAGCCCTCTGTTCACATTCTTGCATGGCCTGAACCTGGCATGTCTAGGCTGACATAGCAACAAGTCTAAAAAGTTGAATGGGAGTAAACTTGCAGGATTTAAGATGTAAACAACTTATATTCATTATTTATTGCTGCATAAATAGTTACCCCAAGACTCTGCGGTTTACAACAGGCATGCTGTCACAGTTTTTACGGGGCAAGAACCTGGGTGCAGCTTAGCTGGGTGACTCTGGTTCAGGGTTCCTCACAAAATTGTGGTCAAGCTATCGGTGAGAGCTGTGGTCCTCTCGGGGCTTGACATTTCCAAGCTCACTCAGGTGGCTGTTGCCAGGCATCGATCATTCCTGGCTGTGGGCTGGAGATAAGAGTTCATTGCCTTGGGACCTCCCCGAGGGCATCCCACAACTGGATTCCCTCAGTAAGTGCTCAGACAGAGAGCAACACAGAAACCATAGTCATTTTGTAACCTATTCTCAGCAGTGACATCCCAAAGCTTCTGCCATATTCTCTTTGTTAGAAATGAGGCAAGGAGTCCTGCCTACACACAGGGAGAAGTGACCACACACAGATATGGCTTTACCTGGACCAGGGATGCCCCTTGATTCACCAGGTCTTGGTCAGTGAAGCCCTCTACTCCTCCATCTGGCATGGCCTGAATTCTCAGTGCTCTGTGATCCAGAAGGCATACTTGACCCACCATGATAGTCACTGAAGACAGGGGCAAGGTCTAAATCAAATCCTAGTTTGGAGTCCAGTACCCTTGGGTACACCTCTGTTGGAGATGCTTCCCCCTGCCTCCTTCAGTTGGCATGGCTGTGTGGTGGGACAGGTCTAAGCCTACTGCCCTTTTTTCCTGTAGCAAGGACAAAGCTTATCTTTAGATAGCATGCCTTCTTAGCCAAGATACATTGAGATACTAATTATCCCAATCCCTCAAATGGAGTTGGTCTGCCCTGACCTGAGAGGTCAGTGGAGTGGGGGCAACCTGAGAGAACGTTTCATCTTTATCCTTGTAAGTTGACTCTCAAACATGTGTAATGTTTGGTTAGGCCAGTCAACCCAAGTAAGATTGGCCTGAATGGAGGCAGTGAGTGTCTTACTGACCTGCTCAATCAGGGATTAGAGATGACTGGTTGTTCTTTAATCTCCATTTTCCTTTGTACTTAGGAACAAAATCCCTGATTATTAGCTGGGCACATGACTGCCTGGAATTAAAGATTTTATTTATTTATTTGTCAGAGAGAGTGAGCACAGGCAGACAGAGAGGCAGGCAGAGGCAGAGAGAGAAGCAGGCTCCCTGCTGAGCAAGGAGCCCAATGCGGGACTTGATCCCAGGACGCTAGGATCATGACCGGATCCGAAGGCAGCCGCTTAACCAACTGAGCCACCCAGGCGTCCTGACTGCCTGAAATTAAAAACAACAATGATCAGGCTTCTTGCAGGGAGGTGTGGTCACGTGACTGGGTTCTGGCCAATGACATAGAAGGAGTAGTTGGTATGAACAATTTAAGTAGTAGGTATGAGCTATGAGCTATTTCCAAGCAACAGCCTTAAAGGAAATCAAAGCCCTGCTTTGCCCTTTTTCCTCTGTGTTGGCTATAATATGGATCCAATGACCAGAATTCTAGGAGCCATGTTGAGATAAGCTTGGCAGGGACACCTGGGTGGCTCAGTCCGTGAAGCATCTGCCTTTGGCTCAGGTCGTGATCCTAGGATCCTGAGATCCAGTCCCACATCAGGCTCCTTGCTCAGCGGGGAGCCTGCTTCTTCTTCTCCCTGCTGCTCCCCCTGCTTGTGCACATGCTCTCTCTCTTTGACAAATAAATAAATAAAATCTTTAAAAAGAGAGAGAGAGATAACATCAGGAATAGAAGCCATGCAGGATAAAGCAATATTAAGGATACCATGGCATACCTTACCAATCATGGGATGACTATCTCTAGACTTCTTAAATATAAGAGAGAAATAGATTTGCATATTTAAGTCATTTCTAGTTTTTTTCTGATACTCCTAATTGATTCTAGTCCAAACTAATGATATGGCTTTGTTCAAGTCCAGACCCTACATGTATACAATTCCAATCTCATTTTGCCATGACTTGAGCTCCCCCACTACTTCTTACCATATTCTTCTAGTAAGCAGGTACTATCTGTAACTCTCTGCAAAGAGATCATTGCCAGATTCCCATGGGCAACTCTGCAATCTGCAGAGAGGGGTCGTTTTCTGCTGAACTATAGGACAGGGGCTGGTCCTTGGGGTTCTCTTCATTTTTATTATTTTTTTAAGATTTTATTTATTTATTTATTTGAGACAGAGAGAGAGAGAGCACAAGGAAGGACAGAGGGAGAAACAGACTACCTGCTTCCCAGGGAGCCCAATGTGGGGCTCAGTCCTGGGACCCTGGGATCATAACCTGAGCCAAAGGCAGACGCTCAACCGAACAAACTACCCAGGTGCTCCTCTTGGGGTTCTCTCTTTTTTATTTCTTTAAAGGTTTTATTTATTTATTTGAGTGAGAGAGAGCATGAGACGGGAGAGGGTCAGAGGGAGAAGCAGACTCCCCATTGAGCAGGGAGCCTGATATGGGACTCGATCCGGGGACTCTGGGATTATGACCTGAGCCGAAGGCAGATGCTTAACCAGCTGAGCCACCCAGGCGCCCCTTGGAGTTCTCTTTAGATAGCAGGACCAACAGGTGCCTGTGGGGCTCAGAACTGAGCTCTTCTGTCATCTGTCCTGGGTGTTGCCCAAGCCCAGGTTCCAGATGTGTAGGTCAAGCCCTTGTCTAACTCAGCTACAAAGAGCCGGCAGGTACCTTTAAGAACAAGTGGGACTTGCTGGGGACGAGGAAGTACAAACAAAAGACAAGTGAAGCTGTCTTCTGGAAGAAGGCAGGGACTGGGCACAAAAACTCCGTATCAAGCACCAACGTGGACAGTGTTTGCGTTGTGTGTGTAATGTCAGCCAGAGGGCCCCGGGAAACAAAGGCCAAGTCTGTTTTCCTTTTATGGCCTCTGCTCCTCGGTGTCAATTACTTTCTCTAATGAAACCCACACCCAGGCTTATGCCAGGGTTATGCCCAGCTCCCACTCCTTTTCACCACTTGCCAAGGAAATAACTTGACTCCGGGCACACATCGGGGTGGGGGGGCATTTCTGGGGTATTTTGTGCTGATGATAGAGTATCTACCAGTTTCTTGGGCCCATCACATTCCTAGTGTAAAATGCAAGTACTGTTTTAAAGAAAGGGCAGGAATTCACCTTAGGCAATAGGAGGATTTCAGCCAGTTAAACCTGCTATCAGAATTCTGGCCTGTGCCTATTCTTTAATGCTTCTGAACTACACTCAACTTTAGCTTGATAAACTCACTCCAATATCTTTAGACCGTTCTCTGTTTGTTGACCCTGGCCCAAGAATACCTCTAGTTCAAAATCCGTTACCCAGTGCCTATTATTTTTAAATATATTTTCAGAAACAAGGCAGAGAGACACTCACTGGCCCAGAAGTGGTCAGCAGGATGGAAAAGGTGTGGGTCCTCAAGTCAGGCAGAGCTGTAGTGAAACCAGGACCCTTATGCTGGAGGCTAAAAGTATTATCTGTAGTTGTGGAATAAGAGATAAAGGAGTCTGTGCATTACTTAGAGTTACAAAGGTTACTAGCTGAGGAAGTAAACATATGGATAAAGCCTTAATGGGAAGCTGTGGGGGAGGTGAAAGGGAAATGTTGTTAGCACACCAGATCCTTATCTTACAGAGCAGGAAGCCAACTGATACATCAAATGATGGTATTTTTTTCAACAGATATTTATGATGTCCTAAAATATTGAGGATACAGACATAAAACAAACTGAACAAAGTCACTACACTCATTCTGCTAATAAGCCTATTGGTTAAGGATAGAGATATTAAGGTGACTACCAGAAAGAATAGTAAAAGTCTAAAGAGCTCTTGGGGGGCACCCAAGTGGCTCAGGTCATGATCCTGGGGTCCTGGGATCAGGCACCCCGCCCAGTGGGGAGTCTGCTTCTCCCTCTCTCTCTGCCCCTCACCACTTTGTTCTCTCTCCCCCTCATTCACTCACTCTCTCTCAAGTAAATAAATAAATAAAATATTTTTAAAAATAAAAAAAAAACAAAAAGAGTTGCCTTGGGGAGCAGATTTAGGAGACATGGGTGTGGGGAGAAATAGGACAAGGGATTGATTTTCCTGCAAGTTCTGCCATACTATGTATATATTGTTATGTTAAGTCACTACAAAAATATTCTATTACCTATTAGCTATATATCCTTGAATATACTACTCCATTCTTTTGTCTGGAAATTGGGGATAATAATGATCTCCTCAAAGGCTATTTGTTACATGATTATCTGCCTAAAGTGGACATGAAAATGGCAGTCCCCTCCCCATGTATCCCGTGTAATATTTTGCAGTTCAAGACTTTCAGGCCGAGAAGTGGCATAACATTCCTGGGTTCTGTCCATCTGACCAAAGATGCTCATCTCAGATTCCTCCAAGCTCTAGGGGAACAGGATGTACTTGGTGAGAACCTGCATCTTGAAAGTACACTGACCAAATATTAACATAACTGCCATTTGGATGATACTGTGCAAGTTGCTGGTACAGTTTGCACGGCTTGCTTATGGATGGCTCAGGTGACTTGCCGTTCTCACTATATTACTGCCTCAGAAGCTTTCACAATTGGCTACTTAGTCCTTGATGTACTGAAAGCCTCATGATGTAAGGGAGAGAACAACTGTGAACCTAAGAGAGAGAGAGACAGAGAGAGAGGAAGAGATATCACTGTCTGGGATCAGGATTTAAGTAGCAGAAAAACACTAAAAATGTCAAAACAGAGCCAGGAGGATCGCTGACATCCAAGCTGACTAGGAAGGGGAAATGTACAAATGTGATCCTTTGTGTGTTTACCCAGACACAAACACACACACAGGGTGGCCTGCTTGCAGGTTCTGCGATCTGTCAGTTTGGGGGGAGGGCAGTGACAGGAGGTTCTAGGGGTAGAGCACAGGCAGTGATATGCTGGTAACTATCTAACAACCAGTTCTGGTTGGGGGAGCCCTGAGTTGCAACACTTGCCAGTTTCAATGGTGTAAATACTCCCAGCCTGGCTGATTTCAAGCTACAGGGTTGCAGTAACTGAATGCAGAGTGGAAGAAATGCGCTGGGTCAGCTCCTACCAGTGGGTACCAGTCTGTCCCAACAGATCACTGGATGCAGGTTTCCAGCACTGTTCTCTTTCAGAAGAAACTCTCAGCTCTTTACACTCACCTGCTTCTGAAGTTGTTGCATCTTGATTTAATCTGGATTCCAGAATCCATCTCTACCTCCCAAACAGCATTCATTTTTCATTCAACCCTGATTGATTATTCTTTTGTAAAGTTCATGGCCCGTCACAGCCCGTAGGAATTCTGGGACTGGAGTATTTCCCCCCACCCCAAATCTACACAATGGTTGGCAAGACCATTTGTTTATTCAGAAAGCAGCCAACAGGATGCTACAGGCTGGTCAGTGAACCACCCTGCCCCTCAAGATTTAGCAGGCTCCCACCGGCCAAGGAAAGCTCCAGGCAGGCGAGAGGGAGTTCCCTCACTTCTGGTGCCTCTGCAGTTACAGTTCTTTGGAAACTAAGTGGCTGCCCTGTCAGTTGACACATGTATGAACCTCTTCCTCTCACAGGAAACTCTCCCTCATTAGTCTCCAGGCGGCCTCCCTTTCAAATGGCCCCCGGCCCCTTTCCTCTCCAAATCCTGTATCCTAAAGTCGAAGGAGCTATATCCAGACTCTAGGGGGCCTGACATTTACCTACTTGGGGGACCACATTTAAAGAAAAGAACCCAACCTTATAAATATAAAGCTACTAGGGTTGGACCTTTAGAATGAGCCTGTGCAAAGGAGGGTCTCCAGCGGAAGCTTCATTCGCTTCCAGTAAATATGGCTCTGTAGCTAGACTATGCTCCAAAGAAAGCTGGACGTTTGCCTGGTGACGGTGAGCAACAGGATGTCCTGTGTGTGTGTGCGTAGTGTATGTGTTTCCCTTGTGGGGGAGGAGGAAGCTTCAGACCCTGTGCTGCTTAAAAACGCTGCCTTGGAGCCCGATGCTGGAAGACATTATCCAACTTCTAAGGAAGCCATTTTATGTCGCACCACTTTTGCTGAATCACACCGCTAACCGCCCCCCCCCCCCCCCCCCCCCCCCCAGTGCTTGGCACAGGCTACACCAGTATGCCTGTAACAGGCTGAGACCTTCCCCAGTGGTCCAGGGAAACACCCTCTCTAACCCCTAGCAGACGAACTTCAAAATCACTGCAGATGAGAAAGGACCTCTAGTGGTCAATCTCCCTGGTCTCTGAAAGGTGTTCTGGTCAACCCTTTTGTTGTCCCTACCAAGAGGTAGAACAAAGAAAATAGAGAACAGATCAGAAGAATTGGGGATTTTGGTATAAGGAGGGTGTGGAGGGTAGGATGACATCTTATGGCATTGAGATGATGGAGTGGATATTTTTTGCTGTACTAGCGGACAAAATCTACTCATCTCCTAGGGATATCCAGGTCAAGTGTTGTGCCAGGGAGCGAAGGGATAAAGGGGAAGCAGAAATGAGACCTCAGTAGAAAGTAACAGATGTTCTGCATTTTGAAGGTGGAGCATAATACTGTGAAAGCGTGGGTTTTAATCTCGTTTTTTTTTTTTTTTTAAAGATTTTATTTATTTATTTGACAGACAGAGATCACAAGTAGGCAGAGAGGCAGGCAGAGAGAGAGGAGGAAGCAGGCTGTCTGCAGAGCGGAGAGCCCGATGTGGGGCTCGATCCCAGGTCCCTGGGATCATGACCTGAGCCAAAGGCAGCGGCTTTAACCCACTGAGCCACCCAGGCGCCCCTAATCTCGTTTTTAAAATCATGACTCCTGGGGCACCTGGGTGGCTCAGTGGCTAAGCGTCTGCTTTCTGGTCAGATCATGATCCCAGGGTCCTGGAATGAAGCCCTGTGTCTGGCTCCTTGCTCAGCGGGGAGCCTGCTTTTCCTCCTCCCACTCCCCCTGTTTGTGTTCCCTCTCTTGTCATCTCTCTCTCTGTGTCAACAAATAAAATCTTTTAAAAAAATAAAATCATGACTCCTTTGAGAAACTCATTAAAAGGCAGATACTGGGACGCCTGGGTGGCTCATTTGGTTAAGCAGCTGCCTTCGGCTCAGGTCATGATCCCAGCATCCTGGGATCGAGTCCCACATCAGGTTCCTTGCTTAGCAGGGAGCCTGCTTCTCCCTCTGCCTGCCACTCTCTCTGCCTGTGCTCACTCTCTCTGTCAAATAAATAAATAAAATCTTTAAAAATAAATAAATAAAAGGCAGATACCATCTCCTCAGGAAAATCACTGCATGCACTTGCACACACAAGACATACATCCACATGCACATTTTTTTTGCCTGAAATTCAGGAATTTCACTGAGACTTTAAGGCACATCCATAATGGTTCAAGAAGCCAAGGTGAGGGGCGCCTGGATGGCTCAGTGGGTTGGGCCTCTGCCTTCGGCTCAGGTTGTGATCCCGGGGTCCTGGGATCGGGCCCTGCATCAGGCTCTCTGCTCGGCAGGGAGCCTGTCTCCCCCTCTTTCTCTCTGCCTGCCTCTCTGCCTACTTGTGATCTCTGTCAAATAAATAAATAAATAAAATCTTAAAAAAAAAAAAAAAGAAGCCAAGGTGAACTCTGAAGTAAGGCATAAGGCATTTAGATGAGAATTCAGTGGGGCAGCCAGGAATCTAAAAAAAAAAAGAAAGAAAGAAAGAAAAAAAAAGATCTAAGATTGTCAGTGGTGAAGGAATCCTAATGGAGACTGGGACATTAGAGGGTCATTAATCACTGTTTAAGCTAGGAACTCTGAAGTCCCATGACCGAGGGTAAGAAGTTTATCTTTTAATTTTTTTTTTTTTAAAGATTTTATTTATTTATTTGTTAGAGAGAGAGAGCGAGCACAGGCAGACAGAGTGGCAGGCAGAGGCAGAGGGAGAAGCAGGCTCCCTGCCGAGCAAGGAGCCCGATGTAGGACTTGATCCCAGGACGCTGGGATCATGACCTGAGCCGAAAGCAGCCGCTTAACCAACTGAGCTACCCAGGCGTCCCTATCTTTTAATTTTTAAAAGATTATTATTATTATTATTATTTTTAGTAATCTCTACACTCAACGTGGGGCTTGAACCCAGGACCCCAAGATCAAGAGTCACGTGTTCTGTCTAAGCCAGCCAGGTGCCCCTAAGTTTAAGCAGCTGAGTAGGACACTGTGTTGGATCCTGGATGGAAAAGTCATCACACTGGGTCCTTTGCATTGCTCAAAGGACCACTCTATTGTTGCTAGGCTATGACTGCCAGATTTCTAGCTTTTCTGTCACTTTCAAACCTTCAGTGCAGGGCGCCTGGGTGGCTCAGTGGGTTAAGCCTCTGCCTTCCACTCAGGTCATGATCTCAGGGTCCTGGAATCGAGTCCTGCGTCAGGCTTTCTGCCCAGCAGGACTCCCTGCCTCTCTGCCTACTTGTGATCCCTCTCTGTGTGTCAAATAAATAAATGAAATCTTAAAACAAAACAAAACAAAACACCCTTCAGTGCATTCCCAGTGACCAGCTAGATGATCCTCCTGGCTTGCACAACCATTTGCTGAGCTGATGCCTCTGTCACAGAAAGCTTGGTGACGGCCGATGTGAAGGCTGTGGCTCAAAGACCTTGTGGAATGGCCCTGGTTAAAAATGGCGTAAAACCTGTGCCTCTCATGCCTTTCCTACATGCTAGTTGCTTGGTTCCCTCTCCTGTCCTTCATTCCTGAGGCACCGTGAGGCCCATGTACCTGCAGAGTCTGTCTCCCACAGATGACCCTGTGCACACATTCTCTTCCAGGGGAGCACCCAACTTGCACCCCCAATTTATCCTCAAGTGGGTACCCTCCCATCTCTTTCTCCCTTCCTTTCTTTCTCTTCCTTCCCTTCCTCCCTCCCCTCCTTTTACTAATGTTTCTTGAGTGCCTGCCATGCAGTAGGCACTACTCTGGGCAGCTTCCCCTTAGCTGAGGCCCTTCCACCTCCATCACTCTCACCAACCCTTGGTGCATAGACTGTGGTTCTCGAAATGAGAAGCCAGAACACTGTGTCAATCACCTGGTAGGTTTTTAAAGATTAAAATCCTGAGTCTCATCAGAACTGATAAAGGAAAGTTGCCTGATGACTCCCCAGGTTGGTTTTCCTTCCTTCTTTCCTTTCTTCCTTCCTTCCTTTTAAAAACTTTGTTCATTTATTTGATAGACAGAGAGAACCCAAGCACGGGGGAGGGGCAGAGAGAGAGGAAGAAGCAGACTGCCTGCTGAGCAGGGAACCCAAAATGGGGCTCAATCCGGGTCCTGGGGTCATGACCTGAGCTGAAGGCAGACGGATCCACCCAGGCGCCCCTCCCCAGGTGTTTCCTATGCTCACTGAAATCAGCAGGTTGCCAGTTCTTCTCTGTCCAGAAGTGCACGGGGCCTGCCTGATGTGGAGCCGATTGGTTTCCATTCCCAGGAATTTCCAGATTCCAGGCTGCCTCTCTCCTCTCCCTCTGGGCCTGAGCTATTTGTGGGAGGTGTCAAGTCCTAGACTCTGTTAATACTCCAGCCAGGCAAACTACTTGGCTTAATGGTTAACTATTAGGCTTCACTCTTTATGGCAAAATTGTTTCCCCGTCAGTTATAGCAAAGCGGAATGTTCTAGGAATGACTTTTATGACCTTGGACAAATCTCATCACGTCTCTGACTCTCCAGAAGGGGCGCCATGATATCATTTTTGAAAAATCTGAACTCCTTCTCCAGCACTGAGGGCACTCTACCTGGCTCCTAGCCATTTTTAACCTTCCCTTCTAGAACACCAGGCCCTTCAAGACAAAGACCTTTGTTTTGCACATCTTCGTATCTCTTGGAATACCCACTTAATGTTGTGGAATTGACGGAGCACCATTCATCTTGTAGACGTCATAGATTTGTATAGTTAGTAAAGCAATTTTCCACAGATGTCAGGAGAGTGAATTGAGAAGTCCAGTCTTTTATTTGTTCATGATAAAGACGCCATATTGGCTTGGATGGCACTGGCCCTCCCAATGTTTCGAGTACTCAGCTCATAGGGGATCAATATCTATTAAATACATTCCCTCAACATTTTGCTTATGAAAATGTCAAATACACAGAAAAATTGAGTAACTGTTTAACCCTATCTAGGTTCTAGATTCACTGGGTGTGAATATTAGCTATTATTTGCTTACGTGTGTGTGTGCACGCATGTGTGTTTGTTTTGGCTGAATTGTTTGAAAGTTAATTGCAGTCCTCATGACACTTAACCCATAAATATTTCACCAGGTATTAGGAGAATTAGGACATTCTCCTACATAATTGCAATTCTATTATCACACCTAAGAATAATTAACCATTATTTCCTAATATCATTTAGAAATAGAACTTGGTGTTGGTGCCCTGCCCAAACGGCCTTGGCCTGCCTAGAGGTCACCTGCCAACAGTTCCCATATAGCAAACAGGTGACTTCCTGAGTGTCTCTCCCTGAACCTTCATGGCAGGATCCAAAGAGTGTACTCTACCCTCATCGGATGGGCTGGAGATGTTGGAGAGTTAGTACCCTGAGAGGGTTCCTTAACCAATGATGGAAAGAAGTTAGTGGATATACACCCAAGCTTCCTTCCCCTCATGAGTTGATTCTCAGGTATGCTCTACAGAGCATATCAAAGGGCCTACTAGTGACAGTCGCCCCCAGCACTAATCTGTTCATTAACATACCGCCTATTAGTTGTCCTTCCTTCTTGGAAGGACTTTTATTGGTTGTCTTTCCTTCCCTACCTCGCTTCCTTACTGTGCTTCCTGAGATCACCTTTAAATAAACCACTACTTGCAGCCAAAGCAGCTGTCTTAAGAGTCTGCCCAGGAGGGACCCAGAACCAAGACACCATTAGCTAAATTCACTTCCAAATGATGATGGTAAAACACACTGCTCTTAGATCCACAGAGTAGCAAGCTCCAAACCTGTTCAGATGGTGCTGGCAAGTCAATCACAGAAACCACTCTCGGTTATGATTCTTCTGGAACAATGCTATATACTGAGGCTGTGTCCTGCCCAGCCCATCTTAGCAATAATGATGTAATAAGAGCCTACCGTGTGGCTGCTTCACATGCTTCACTTCACCTACTCCTCACAGTGACTTTGTAGGGAGGGCACTATGATTATTCCTATTGCATTGACAAAGAACTTGAGGCTCATGGAAGTTCAATAATTTGTGGAAGTCCCACGACTAGCAAGATCTCTGGTATGCTTCACCGTCATGTTAAAATGTGCAGATAACCATAAATCTTCTTTTATCCAATTCTTGTATAAATGAGAATGATAGTGCTAACAAGGAACCACTGTATATAGCTCAGAGTAATGACACCATAAATATACATATTTTTTAACCAATAAAAAAGTTCCCTTCAAATTGCTGATTCTTGAGAGTGTAACACAAGGATTCCCCAAACACGTGAGGGTCTCAAAGGGATAAAACTTCTCCCTGTCCTATAGGAGCTCATTAGTCTTCAAAAACTTTCTTTCCTTCTGTCTTGAGACCCCCTTGGTTCACCTTTTACTTCTCCTGCACCAGACCCAATATCATCTGTTTCTTCAAGGAGTCCTAGTTCATTGTCACGAGCAATGATATTACAGCCCAGATTCTAAGTACTGCGAGTATTCTTTTCTACCGGACTGGCAATGTTTCTAGTCATTCCAGATTGTACACCTAGAAAAAAAATGCAAGTTTAAAAATCATTTTCAATTCTGTTTACCATTACAGTGTTTTACTTTGTTCTTTGATTTTCTGATAAGGTCTTTTTTTTTTCTCTTATACTGAAACTCTTGATTCTTTTTTTTTTTTTTAAGATTTATTTATTTGTTTATTTGAGAGAGAGAGAGAGAGCACAAGCCAGGGAAAGAGGTAGAGGGAGAAGGAGAAGCAGATTCCTCCTCCTGCTGAGCAGGAAGCCCAAAGTGGGCCTCGATCCCCAGACTCTGGGATCACTACCTGAGCTGAAGGCAGACACTTAACTGAGCTACCTAGGCGCTCCTGAAATTCTTGATTCTTTTTTTCTTTTAAGATTTTATTTATTTATTTGACAGACAGATCACAAGTAGGCAGAGGCAAGCAGAGAGAGAGGAAGGGAGGCAGGCTCCCTGCTGAGCAGAGAGCCCGATGCCGGGAAATTCTTGATTCTTGATGTTATTAACTCAAAAATGTGTTTATCCTGCACTATAAAGAAAGTAATTTCAAGTAATAAAACCAATAACAATACTACCAAGAAAGTGACTGGATGAAATTTTTTAAAAAGATTTTATTTATTTATTTGACAGAGAGAGATCACAAGTAGGCAGAGAGGCAGGCAGAGAAAGAGGAAGGGAAGCAGGCTCCTCGCTGAGCAGAGAGCCCGATGCAGGGCTGGATCCCAGGATCCTGGGATCATGATCTGAGCTGAAGGCAGAGGCTTTAACCCACTGAGCCACCCAGGTGCCCCAACTGAATGAAATTTAAAATGTCTTTTTAGTTCTTTTTGTCCTTGCAGGGATCTGAACTGTGTTCTAAAGACATTGGAAATAAATAATCTCCAAGTGCTGTACAAAAAAACCCTAAAGTCAAAAAAACAAAACAAAAAGCCCAAAAACCAAAAACTTTTCCCTGTCGTGCTTGGCTTAGTATAGCTTATGCACCAGGCATGGGTAACCAGTGGCCAGTAATACTTTTCCAGCATGATTTAAGTTGTGGAATCTTCCACTATTTTGGCTGCCATGTTCAAGTTGGATAACTGATAATCTGACAGCCTGAGAATGGTAAGGGGGCGAATCTGAGGAAAGAGTTGGTTTTCACAGCAGTCGAAATATTGGAAGATTCCACAACTTGAATAATGCTGGAAAAGTATTAGTTACCACTGGTAACCCAAGGCCGGTGCCTTATCTAACTTGAACATGGCAATATTTGGTGAAATGTGCTACACATTTTTGCACAAGATCAGGTTTTCCTGGCATGATTATATCCCTGTTAGTAATCGCTGGCCTCACCTAGTAATTTAGGGACACATGAAACCTTAGATCTGAAGATGTCTTTCCAATTAGTGTCTTCTCTAAGAATCCATAAAAAGAAACAGACTTTGAACCCAATTTATTTTGCTGACTTGACCCTACTGTCATAAAGTGTTTAAATTCAAGTTGTATAAAGATGGTAACAGGGAAAGGATTCAGGGTTCCAGATGAAGGAACAGTTGGCCAAGGAAGTCAGCAGGTAAGCAGTAAATCTTTGTCTTGTATAGAAAGTTGTGAAAATTAAAAACAAGTAAGGGAAATTCATCTTGAAAGGATGCTGTCTGGTATGGTGGAAGAGAAGGGGAGAAATTAACCCTCCTCCTTAATTAATAGGTCAGGTATGGTCTGCTAATGAGCCCACACTCTCAGATCTTATTAAGCACCTACAGTGGACAGTGCTTGGGAAAAGGCTATTAATGACCAAATTCTGAAATCATCACTGTTACAGTACTATGATAGAAATCTTTTTTGGCAAGGTTTTAAAATTACAAAAGAACTGATTTTTAAAAAAAAATATTTTATTTGAGAGAGAGAGAGAAGCAGAGACAGAGATAGTGAGAGACAGCATGAACAGGGAGGAGAGGGAGAAGCAGGCTCCCCTCTGAGCAGGGAGCGGATGCGGGACTCGATCCCAGGACCCCGAGGTCATGACCTGAGCTGAAGGCAGATGCTTAACCAACTGAGCCACCCAGGCGTCCCAAAAGAATTGATGTTAGTACTAATGGTGTCTTATTGAAATATTGACATAGGGCTGCCAGTCAGAAGAGGTGAGTCTGACAAGAATGAAGCTTGCTCCTGTCAGGACAAGCCTGGGATGGGGAAGAGCAGAGCCTGCCTACAGAAGTCCTAGGCAGGTTAATATTTGAATTACATTCTAGCTCTTGAAGGTTAATATTTGTATTAGGGGGACAAAACTTCAGGTCGGTAATGTTTATGGAGAGGCCAAGGCTCAGAGGGATTAATGGCAGCTTCTTAAAGGAGGAGAATATCAATCTACCCAGTAGAATGCTTAAGAGCCTGGCCTTGGAAGTCCAGGGTTTGAATCCTAGCCCTGACATTTCCTGTCTTCAGGATCTTCAGCAAATTATATAATCTTTCCAAACTTTAGCAGTGACCTCAAGAGGGATGTTAGGGACTTCACTGAGATTGAAATAATGTCTGTAGACTGTTTAGCACAGTGTCTGTTGCATAGAAAGCATTCAACATGTGTTTCTACCATATTCATAGTGGTACTCTTGAAAGGAGGTAATACATTCATATTTTTCCCAGATGAAGTGGAAGGTATCTAGGGAGAGGGATAGCAGCAGCAAAAGCATAGAAGGGAAAAAAAGAAGGACTTTATTATCTATTATTTTTAGTCTATACTGGGTAAAATGGAACGTATATTCCAAAAGGGATGATGGTAGTCAGATAGGGGGGAAAACGGAGAGATTGATGTGATTCAGACTAGAGACCATGTGGCAGCTGAATCTTTTCTAAGGTATGAACCATCCGAGTCTATGGGATTTGGAGCAGTCTCAAACACTCTCTTTAGCAGAGAGCAACTTTTATAACAATGGCCCAAGAGAGGCTTCCAAAATCAGAATTACTGAAGCTCAGTAGAGACCGTCTATGAATGAAGAAAGTTTCTTCTCTCTTTCTGTTAAAATGACGTCCTATCAATTTCTCCAAGGAAGACTGGTTCCGCCTTTGCCAGGGCTGCCCTATAGTATTTCCTTGTGGTTTCCTTTTTTCTTGCCTTAAAAAAAAAATTCCTAATACTGAAAGTACTTTGAACTCAGTAATCAGAACAGGATTGTTTAATTAAAAACTAGAAAGAGTACAGCTGGGATGACTCATCTGGGATTTTATTTTAAATGCATAATAGACGAGAGGAAGGTTCATAAACTCAGTATAGACCAAAGTACAGAACGAACTACACTCTTTCTTCCCCAGCAGATCAGACGTAAATTTGTTAAAGATGGCATGGAACGTCAGTGGCCTCATGAGAACATGCAGATTTCTTCTCTTAGTGATTTTGTTTCTGCCATGTGAGGTGACAAGTAAGTTAATATTCCTTTGGTCTCTTTGTAAATAAACACTGCTGATAAAACCTGATCAGCGGGCACTGGGAAAATCCAAATCACCAAAACATAGCCGGTATGGCTCAGAGTAGAGGAGTCAGACCACATGATAAGACATTAAATGGAAAAATATTTTTATGGTTCTGATATCATAAGACAGAGTAAATATTCTATTCTCTCCAGAGCCACAGCCGTTATTTTTCTACGTTTTAATGAATTCCATTACTAATGACATCCAAAATACACTCTGCTGTTTATGTAAGCATACCCACTTATAAGAAAATCTTTTCTGCATTTGTTCTCTACCCCAACCTGGAAGTAGATCCCCTCCCCCAACAAATACCAATTTTAAAAGTAATACACAGTTCTTGTAGAAAAAATTAGGAAATATATAAAAGGAAAAAGAAGGCATACCTGGGTGGCTCAGTCAGTTGGATGTCTGACTCTTGATTCCATGGGATCAGCCTGTGGTCAGGCTCAGGCTCAAGTTCAGTGGGGAGTCTGCTTGGGATTCTCTCTGTCTGCTCTGTCATGTGCATGTTTTTTATTTTATTCCACAAGTGCATGTGCTCTCTCTCTCCGTCGACCCCTCTGTCTCTCTCTCTCTCAAATAAATAAAAATATTAATTAAAAAAAAAGAATAGGGTCACCTGGGTGGTTCAATCATTACATGTCTGCCTTCAGCTTGGGGCATGATCCTGGGTTCAAGCCCCCTGTTGGCCTCCCTGCTCAGCAGGAAGCCTGCTTCTCCCTCTCCCACTTCTCTTGCTTGTGTTCTCTCTCTCGCTGTGTCTCTGTCAAATAAATAAATAAAATCTTTAAAGAAAAAAGAAGAAAACTAAATCCCATCATCCAGAGATAACCACTCAACAACATTTTGATATATATTCTTCCAGATTTTTAAAAAATACTAGGCAGCAATCACATCATTTTCACCAGTAGTTTATGTATTTTAAAGGAAAAATTCATATGATTACAGACTATATTAACAAATGTCATGTCAGGGGCAAGTGTGTGCAGTTAAAATCAATTTTAGCTTTTGTTACTTGCTTCTGAACTAGGGAAGTAAGAACTGAAACTCCAGTATGTTACAGAGAATGGATTTCTGAAAAATCAGAGATGGAAGCCAGCTGCAACATATCCTGATAATCCTTCGCACAACAACTCGATTGTGCTACAGACCACAGCTGTTTAAACATCAATTATTTTACTACACTGCCAAAATAATATTCAAACATCAGAAATGCAAGACTAAATTTTCCACAATCCCATTACCTAATCAGAAACCTTTTCAAATCAGCTTTTGCCCATATTCAGTTGCATATTCAATTTTTATACACTTATAGTAATTACTGGAGATGTAATTTACATTCTGCCTATTCACCTAATGTTGTGCCTGCCCTAAGTATTTTTCAACGTTGCTATCAATCTTTTTCATTTTCATTTCATTTCATTTTTCATTTGTATTTCTCCACTCCCACACCCTTCCTTTGCCACTTTCAACCCCTTGAAGTAAACAATTAATGTCTAGAAAGCACTTCTCTATTTTTTTCTCTATTTTTACCAATCCTGTTCAGTGTACACACTGACATTTTTTCCAAGACTTTTCCTCTTAAATGCATGTGTGTGTACATCCATGCATGTGTGTGTGTAAATGGGGTAATTCTGTGCATAGTAGTTCTCAAACTTCACTGCATATTAGAATTGCCTGAAGGCATTTTGCAAATGCAATGCCCAGATTGCACTCATATCAATTAATCAGAATGTCTGGGGGTGGGAGCCAACCATGTGTTTTTAAAGATCCCCAGGTGATTCCAATGTGGAGCAAAATCTGGTAACCATCATTTCAACATTTACTTTTAACATAACTTCTTTTAGTTAATAATACATTACAGCGCTTTTCCCCTTGTAAAACCATATAGATCAATAAGGCTTTTTAATTATCTTAGAATATCTCATTGTACGGGTGTAACGTGATTTGTTTAACCAGTCCCCCATTTACGCTGTTTTGATCATTCACTTTAGGTTAATACTTTTCTTCCTGCCCTCCCAGCTTCTGTTTTAACTGTGAATAATAGAACTGAGAACTATATCCTGAACACTCGGCCTGGCTCCCAAGAATCTCTGAAATGTGCTGTTCAAAACCACACCAGAGAGGAAGAACTTCTCTGGTACCGAGAAGAGGGGACAGTGGATTTGAAATCTGGAAACAAAATAAACTCCAGTTCGGTCTGTGTTTCTTCCATCAGCGAAAACGACAACGGAGTCACCTTTACCTGCAAGCTACAGAGGGACCAGTCGGTGTCCGTCTCAGTGGTGCTGAACGTCATTTGTGAGTGAGGGGGAAGAGAGTGCTAGCCACTCGAGGTTGTCTGCACTGTGTTAAGTGGTACTTGAAACCTGGGGCTGAAAAGTTGTGTGTGCATTTTCACATGTGCTTGGTGCTGCCTCATTGCCCTATTTATGCTCCCACAACAGTGCATGAGGTTGCCCTCTCCCCACACCCTCATGAGCACTGAGTATCCTCCAACTCTAAGAATTTGCCAGCCCGATTTGGAATTTTACTTTCCTTTTCTTAATTAAGAATGAGCGTGTCCACTCTTTCATAAATGTACTGGCTGTTCATGTTTCTTTTGTGTGAAATGCCTGCTCATGTCCTTTACCCATTTCTCTATTGGTTATTTGCCTTTTGAAAATTGGTTTGGTTAGGGGCGTGTGGGTGGCTCAGTTGGTTAAGTGACTGAGTCTTGATTTTGGCTCAGGTCATGATCTCAGGGCTGTGAGATTGAGCCCCTCCAATGAGCCCTATGTGGAACCCCATGTGGGGCTCTGTGCTGGGTCTGGCCTGCTTAAGATTCTCTCCTCTGCACTCCCACTCTCTCTCTTTCTAAAAAAAAAAATTAAAAAGAAGGAAGAAGGAGAAGGGAAAAAAGAAAGAAAAGAATCCCCATCAAGCAAAATGATCGAAGAGTCCTATATCACACGGTAGCACTCTAAAACAATGAGCTAGATCTCTGTGGTTCATCGAAGATATATCTCAAAAACATGCAAGCTATCGAGTGAATAGAGTCTTTTATATAAGCCTCCTAAAACAATATGATGTATTTCCTATTGGTACAGTATATGTATAAAAAACCTTGTTTAAAAAAAAAACAGCTGTAGAGATTTACATGAAACTCACAGCAGCGGGCCTCTTTCGGAAGCCAGGAAATGAACAAGATGGAGTCAAAGAGGACCTTAACTTTATCGGAAATGTGCTAATTTTATAAAAGAGAATACCCACGTATAGCTGACAGTCTTCAAAATTAATTCTGTAAATAGTTAAATAAAAAGGAACAACTAATAGGATATGTCCACAGGCCCTATAGTACATTTGGTAATTATGTTATCTATTCCAGCAGATTCCTACATCTCTGAATACCATCTAACATGCTTGTTGGATATGGATACAGAATTTCAAGCTCATTCCAAAGAGCAACAAAATGTCATTCTTCTGAAAGCATTATTAATAGCACAGCCTACTCAGGGTCTAATTATTCAGTGTGCAGATTATCCAAGCTCCTTTTTTCCTCTTCTCCACCTCTCTTTCCTACTGCCCATTTTTTAAGCACTTTACTACTCTTCCGCACCTCAACCAGAAAATGCAATGGGCAGAGAGGAGAAAAAGAGTCAGTTCAACCATTTCTCCTCCTAGATGTTGGAACGCCCCAGTGGGGAAGAGGGTTGGAATTATTTGGCAAAGAGAAATGTGTTCAAATATCTATGTCTCTATGCCTGCCTTATCATGGAGGGAGTAAGGACTTGCTCACACAGAGGGATGAGAGAGACTCAGAAGGTCACAGCTTCCATAGATGTCAAAGTTGCCATGACTGGAGCACCTTCCGTGAGGAGGACATTATTTTTAGAGGATCACCAAGGAAATGCAAGTATGCACTGGTTAAATGTGGCCAGGGCAAATTTGGTTAGAAAAAATGCAAAAATAGAGGAGGTAAGGAAACCTCAAAACCACCGTGGCTGCCACGGCCACCAACATCAGCACCACAATAATATGACCAGCACTGTGGGAAATTCTTTACAGGCATTATCTCATTGAATCTTTGCAGCAGGTAGAGGTATTATCCCACTTTTTAGATGAGGAAATCGAGTGGGTACTTAGCAGTTCAGTAACCTTCTTAAGGTCAGAGAGCAAAGACTTATAATTAACTATTTTAAAAGTTTTTATTAATTTATTTGTCAGAGAGAAAGAGAGAGCATAAGCAGGGGGAGAGGCAGAGAGAGAAGGAGATGGAGATGCCTGCCGAGCAGGGAGCCAGATGCGGGGCTTGAACCCAGGACCTTGGGATCATAAACTGAGTGGAAGGCAGACACTTAATTGACTGAGCCACCCAGGCACCCCTCATTATTTTTTTTTTACCCCTCATTATTTTTTTAAAAAGATTTATTTATTTGAGAGAGAGAGAGAGAGAGAGAGAAAGTTTGTGTGTGCAAGTGGGGGGAGGGGCAGAGGGAAAGAATCTTCAAGCTGACTTCTTCCTGAGCACAGAGCCAGATACGAGATTTGATCCTATGACCCATGAAATCATGACCTGAGCCAAAACCAGGAGTTGATCAGTTAAATGGCTGATCCAGGCACCCCAGATTCATTATTTATAGAAGTTTTTCCATGGTTCATCTTCTCTACCACATAGAAGTTCTGTGAGGTTTGGAACTGATAAATATATCATTTACCATTGTATCCCTGGTTCCTAGTCCAGTGCTTGGCACAAAGTAGGCACTCAATAAATTTTTGTCAAATGAATGAATGACTACATGAGAGAGACTGAAGGAAGATCTTGAACGTTGACAGTCAACTACTGCTTATCTGTTAATTCAACCTATCTGCTTGAGTCTTGCAGTTCCTCCTATTCTAAGTGGAGATGACTTCCAAACAGCTGAGGAAGGCAATGATGTGAGGCTGGTTTGCAGTGTGAAATCCAACCCCCAGGCTCAAATGATGTGGTATAAAAACAGTAACATCCTGAATTTAGAGAAAAATTACCAAGTCCATCAGACAAGTGAGTCTCTCCAACTGTCAATCACCAAAGTCAAGAAATCTGACAATGGAACCTATAGCTGTGTTGCAAATTCATCTGGGCAAATGGAGACCAAGGACTTCTACCTCATCATCAAAGGTAACTCTCTTTTCAAGTAAAGTAGGCAAAAAGTCAGAATAGGTTTTCATAAATATTTTTGTGGCAACAGATCATGATGACAATTATGATTAGTAGCCATGATTTTCTTTGGAGAGTCGTCCCTATCCAAGGAATTTCCACTAAGAACTCCAGTTATCCCATTTAGGATACCCATTCCATATACAGCACCTCTTTTTGAGCAAAGGTCCTTTTTAGAACCAAGTGGTGGAAGACAATTCTGGTTGGTTTTGAGGGAGGAGTACCTTTCTTGAATTCTCTTAGGCAACAAGGTTCGTAGGAACTGGACTTTGGAGTTTATAGCCTAATAACAAAAAGAGAAGTCAGAAACACAAAGAGAAAGAATGATAGATAAGGAAATGAATCTTTAAAATCACTCCTGACTTTGAAATTGTAATCTATAGGCTAAGCAGCAGTGAGGGAGGGGGAAGATAGTGTAAAAAGGTCTTTCTCTTGGCTTCAGGCCTCACCTACCCAGGTTTTTCACCCCTGAAATAAATAACGGGGAACAAATGAAGTTGCAAGTGTTCTTCCCTCCTCATACTTCTCATTCATACAAAAAGAGAAAGGGGACCTGAGCCGAGAAAACAAGGAAGACAGTAGAAAGAAACCAGGTCAGAGAGCAAATGGAACGCAGACCAGTGTTCCCACACCTCCACTTAACATAGGTGATTGGGGCAAAAATTGACCTCGAGGGGAGCCTGGATGGCTTAGTGGGTTAAGCCTCTGCCTTTGGCTCAAGTGGTGATCTCAGCGTCCTGGGATCGAGCCCCACATTGGGCTCCCTGCTCAGAAGGGAGCCTGCTTCCCCCTCTCTCTCTGCCTGCCTCTTTGCCTACTGTGATCTCTCTCTCTCTGTGTCAAATGAATAAATAAAATCTAAAAAAAAAAAATACTTACCTTGAAGTGAGCAGCATAAAAAGAAATTGTCAAGAACACAGTTGTGATAACTGGAATAGGAACGACCATCTTGGTAGCAGGGTAAAGAAAGCCACAGTCTAAGCACAGCGGAAAAGACCCAGGGAGGGTGTTCAGTCTTGAGGATTTCTTTAGACAATACCCCAGCCCTGAAAATTTTTGGATGTTGAAACAAGACAGTGTGAGATGAAAACTGGCAGCCATCAAGCTTGTCACTCATTCTTTGCTGCTATGAATCCAAATTCAAAAATAACGTCCTTTTTGATACAGATTCCGAAAGTTTGGTTAGCATAGTTAAGTTTTCTTAGATAACATCTCTTTGAAACAACCATTTGTTTGAAACAACCATTTGAAACAACCATTTATTAAGACCCTTAACTGTCAATTTTAGTTGCTGAATATACAGACAAAAACACACTAAAAAAATCTTTAAAGTTTGCTTTCATGTTAAAACTGTAATTATGAAGTTGAGAAACATACCAGTTTATGTGATCTGCAAACTCGGGCAGGCCAAGTTAATTTTCTGGTTACAGCGCCTTAGTTTGGATACAGGTAATGAGTCCCTTCTCCTTCTAATTGGAAAATGTGCATCCGTTGAAATAAAATTTAATTTTTCTGAAAAAAAAAAAAAGAAAAAACGAAAAAGAGAAAGGCAAGATACCTGGAGTCGCAGATGCCGGAAATGCTCACACACATATTTCCTGGCCCGAGGCCAATATGCTAAGAGCAGCCAAACAAGCTGAGGTTCTTATTTCTTGTTAGAACATTTTTCACTTTGTCATTTGCTTCCCTGTGCCCACACATTGCTTTTCTTGCTAGTTCCTGGGAAGCCAACTGAACCCCTGCCAGAAGTGTTGGACGATGTGAGCACAGGGCTTATTTCCTCCCTCTCAAGGGGAGGTCAGGAACATCCACCCAGTTGAATGCCCATGACTGTGATTACTGGCCTGTCCAGTAATTTGTCCTGCAGAGTGGTGACGGTAGGCCCAGGGGCTGCTTGCTTTCAAAACCCAACCCACAAATAACCCAAATACTCATGGGATCTAGAAGTGGAGGAGGAGGCCCCTTATCGAAGCCCTGCCTATTCACCTCCCCTCCAAAGCCTGGCTGGTGGGCACCTCCAGCCACAGCATTCTAACCAGTTGTGAAAATTATGCACGGAGATTAGGGAATTATATTATCCCTCTTGGTTAGGCAGGAATCACAAGTTCTCTGTGCCATAAAAAAAAAAAAAAACAAAAAAAAAACCACCAAAAAACAAAAAACCTGGGGCGCCTAGGTGGCTCAGTGGGTTGGGCCTCTGCCTTCGGCTCAGGTCATGATCCCAGGGTCCTGGGATCGAGTCCCGCATTGGGCTCTCTGCTCGGCGGGGAGCCTGCTTCCCTCTCTCTCTCTGTCTGCCTCTCTGCCTACTTGCGATCTCTCTCCCTGTCAAATAAATAAATAAAGAAATAAAGATCTTAAAAAAAAACAAAAAAGAAAGCCCAGATCTCTCTCTGTCAAATAAATAAATAACGATCTTTCAAAAAAAAAAACAACAACAAAACAAAACCCAAAACCCACAACAAAAACATATGACTCATGTGGCAAGCAGGATGCTAGCTTGGCAACTTGGCTCTTGGATGGGTGGGGTTTTGGATGGAGCTCTTCCAAACCAACTTGTTTTTCTGATTTCTTCCTGCTCTATTATTTTCTTGGCTATGGGCTATCTTCAGAGCAGCCCTGCTGCTGGGGCTCAGGCTAAATATGCTCGCAGTGAGCCTGTCCAGGCTTCGTCGTTCAGTAGGGCAGTTTCTAAATGAGGCCAGGGAAGCTGGAGTGAAAGCATGGATCTTGGGCACAAGAGCGTATCCTGTGTGTTGGGATTATCTTGCCTAATAAATATGGAAGGGAAAAAACACCAAGAGAGTAAAACAGGACAACAGGAGAGATGCAGTACACTTCTTATTTCCAATAAATACCTAAAATACTATCTTAGCCAGGATTGGAGCCCCTCCCCCTCTGAGGGTGAATGCAGGGGCCTTAGACTTACACTTGCCAAAGCTACTCTCATGAGAAACTTGGAATCTGAAGTGAGCCAGTGGGTCGGGCAGTTTTCAGCTTGTTTATAAAGTGAAAGCTGCCAGGAGTGGCTTCATTTTCTTCAGCTTGGTAAAAATATTCAGTCTGTGGATTATTTCTGATTTCTTTTCCCAATTGTTCCTTGGCACGGAAAGTGGACGGGGTCCCTAAGAAGGAGAGGGCCGTTTGGTGCCTCTCAGGGCTAGCTAACAAGAAGGCCCACGGAGGAGAATTTCTCCAGAGTATTGGTGCAACTCACACCCTCATGAGAAAAATTTTTAGTAACAGCTGAAAGAGAGCAAGAGTAAAGGATGCTTAATCTACTTACTCCCCCAAATTACCCTGAGCGGGAACTGGACACATAATAAAGAGGAAAACAAGTAAAAGGTAAGTGGTTATTGTGTCCTAGAGTTATGGGGGGATAAACCCTATATTATAATATTGAGGAATAGAGGACTTGGGCTTTGAAGTGAGATTTATTTAAACTCTTCTCTTCCCCCTCCTTCCCATCTTTTGCCCCTCATGTACTGTGATGTGAACTCGTGTCCTTTATAACACTGATCTCAATCTGTAGTTCTTGTTTGTTTAATGTCTGTCTTCACGACTAGAATGTGAGCTCCTTGAAAGCAGGAGCCTTCCATGTCTGGCCTATCTTTTGCAGGCTGAGCACAACCTACTGCACAGTAGTTGTTCAATAAAAATGTTTTGACTACACTCAATAGAAGAACTCAATTGTACCATAAATAACATACTTTTTATTTCCTATAAATTCCTAAAATATTATCTTAGCCAAGATTGGAGGCCCTCCCCCTCCTAGGGTGAATCCAGGGTCTTAAGACTGGATCATTTAAATATCTTTGTTGATCTTAATTAAGCACTCTTTTGAAAGTTTCATCCCATATCATAGCAAACATATTAAAATGAAGCACATTAAGTATACTTTTTTGCTGTAAAATTTTTGAAAGGTTGTTTGTAACTTGCATACATTTTGAATCTTATTATAAATAAGATATTAATTTGGTTCTTAAGGTTTAATTATTATTATTATTATTATTATTATTATTATTAAACAGTTGGGTTATAGTTGACACTAAGTTATGTTTTATAGATGTTTAAACATTTATTAATTTTGAGTAATTTTGCCACTTTCTTTTCATATTTTAGAACCTATATACATATATATTTAAGATTTTATTTATTTATTTGAAAGAGAGAGTGCGAGCCGTGAGGGGAACAGGGGGTGGGAGAAAGAATCTGAAGCCAACTCTGCCCTGAGCCAGGAGACTGATGGGGGGCTCGATCCCACAACAGCGAGGTCACGACCTGAGCCAAAAGCAAGAGTTGGATGCTTAACTGACTGAGCCACCCAGGCGCCCTGGAACCAATTTTTTTCCAGGTCTCAAATATTTTCATAGGCTTTTGGGAACTCCGCCCATAGTGCCTGATGAACAAAATAGCTCTAGGTTTCCCTGGTGTTCAGAAAATGAGGGAATGGGTTTTCATTTCTAGCTGACATGATTGCTGCTGATCTCTTTCTAGCCCAAGTTAGAAGTAGACTCTGTTCTTCCATGTCATTTAGAAAGGTATGAACATCTTTGCCAAATTTGGGAAGCCTGGAGCTTAGAGTCCTACTTCCCTCAGGGCACCACGTAGCCCCCTTGTATAACGTTTTGTCCCCGGCTTGGGATATTATCACAACACTTCTTCTCGGGCCCACAGGCCTCTCTCCCCTCAGTACAGCAGGCTCTTTCACTTTTCTCTTCCTTTTTTTTTTTTTTTTAGATTTTATTTTTAGGGGCACCTGGGTGGCTCAGTGTTTAAGTGTCTGCCTTCGACTCAGGTAGTGATCCCGGGGTCCTGGGATCGAGCCCCATGTTGGGCTCCCTGCTTGGCAGGAAGCCTGCTTCTCCCTCTCTCACTCCTTCTATTTGTGTCCCTTCTCTCGCTGCCTCTCTCTGTGTCAAAAAAATAAAGTATTTAAAATGAAGTCTTTAAAAAAAGAAAAAAAATATATATATTTTTAAGTCTCTACATCCAGCGTGGGTCTCGAGTTCACAACCCTGAGATCGGGAGTTGCATGCCCTACCGACTGAGTCAGCCGAACACTCCTCTGTTTTTCTCTTCTTCCTTCTAAGTCCTTCTTCCCTCTTTTGTCCTCCATGGAGATACCTCCAAATATCTTTGGGGCTTTTTAAAGTGCAGGAAAAAATATTGAGATCAGCCTATTTCTGCCTTCTGTGTGGCTAAAAATTTGGATGAGGAAAGCACAAAATGATCTGATTACCCGCTTTGGGGGAGTTATTCCCATTACAATAAATTATCCTTCTCCAAAGTAATGGATCCAAAGCCTATCTCTGCTAGTTACGAGCCTGTGACTTTGGGTCAGTGGTTCCTCACCCATAAAATGAGGGCCCAATACCTACCTTCCTGGGTTGTTTAAAGGCTTTAAATAAGAGGATGGTCTATGTTAAGTATAAGGCACCATGGAGGGGACATAGTAGAAATATATGAACTAGACTCATATAAATGTTAGCTCTTATTCCTTGTGTTTGCCTTTCCAACAGATAGAACTGTGGCTATGCCAATAGAACCCATTATTGCTGCGTGTATTGTGGTCTTTCTGACATTGTGCTTTGGACTGGTTGCTAGAAGAAAAAGAATAATGAAGGTATCTAAGTATTCTAAGCTATGTGGGTAAAAAGTCATCTAAATATAGGCAGAGAACCAGCTGTCTAAGTGACTATGGAGTTGGGAACCATACTTGGACACTCTGTTCTCTAAAGATCTAAAATGGAACCTGCTCAAAGGAGTAAAACTTGTACAAATACTCTGAGTACAGCTTTAACAAAGAATGGAAAGTCATCGGGACAAACCCTGGGTGAAAAGAGCTGCAGTGTTAGGAGCAGGGGATTGGGGGCTGATTTTTCTTCCCTTTAAATTCTCCTTTACTGTTGCTACGGTACCTTTGGTACAATAAATAAATACACAGAGAAACATCTGCTGTGGGTTCAGAGATTTGCATGGAAATAATGGCCCTTGCTGCCCAACTTCTGAGTGCAGCCACAGGCCCTGCGACCCGTTGGCTGGAGCTTGAATTGTCGCATGGCTCACCTTGTTGGTTAGCTTGGTGCACTGTATGTGTGTGCATAGATCAATGCCATGCATTTGGCTCCACCAGTTACTCCAGTGCCAAAGGGAGACAAATGCGGCAGGAAGCCTGTAAGAAAAGCCCAGTACTATCTAGGTTTGTCAGTTACGCAGCAAGACACAGACTTCTTGAAACATATGGTAACTGCCTGTGATACCAGGCAACAACGTCTCCCAAGAAGAAATTCACCCACCGCGGGGGCGGGGGGGGGGCGGTGGGGAGAGGATGGAGGGGAGGAAGAAAGAAAAGGAGAGTAAAAAAGAAATATTCAACTACCTAAGAATCCTAGAAGCATTTTGATTTAAGAATGACATCTCTGTAGGTTCAATAGAGATAATTAATATGGCCAAAGACGGAAGCCCTACACCCTTGCAGAGGTGTCTGTATTTCTAGCCATCTCTGTATGGATGAGTATTTTTCTCGGTAAGAGAGTAACAGTCATTTGGGTTTCCTATCCCTTGAGCCACTTTGGTGCATTCAAAATGTTTATCTACAGCCTCAGAAACGCAGGCAAACTCACCGCCCTTGTGTTTGCTTTTAGCTGTGCATGAAGGATGAAGGTCCTCAAAGAGACACGGCTCTGTAAGTATTCTGGGCTGGGGCCAGCGATTTCCCAGAAGCAGATGGGAGCAGTGGCATGTGTCATAAGCCCATCCTGGGCAAACTCCTCCTTAGATGGGAGGTGTTGAGAGGTGCTAGAGGTGAAGAGGTTCAGACAAGAACGGAGGGTGGAGGAGAATCTGCCTCCACTTTAGAGGAAGACAGGTGAGGCTAGGTTGGAAGGTTGCCTAGGTCTGAGAATACTGCTGCCATTGGTCTTCTTCTTCTTCTTTTTTTTTCTTTAAAGATTTTATTTAGGGGCGTCTAGGTGGTTGGTGAGTTGGGCCTCTGCCTTTGGCTCAAGTCATGATCTCGGGGTCTTGGGATCGAACCCTGCATTGGGCTCTCTGCTCAGCAGGGAGTCTGCTTATCCCTCTCTCTCTGCCTGACTCTATGTCTACTTGTGATCTCTCTCTCTCTGTCAAATAAATAAATAAAATCTTTAAAAAAATTTAAAAAATAAAGATCTTATTTACTTGTCAGAGAGAGAGAGAGAACGAGCAGGGGGAATGTCAGGCAGAGGGGGAAGCAGGCTCCCCACTGAGCAGGAAGCCCGAAGTGGGGCTTGATCCCAGGACCCTGGGATCATGACCTGAGGTAAAGGCAGACGCTCAACTGACTGAGCCACCCAGGTGTCCCACTACCACTGGTCTTAAGGCTGCTCTCCACTTAGGAAGTTTGGGGCTAATGTAGTACACCTGCGTTGTATTGCCATCTAATGTAAATGGCTAAGAGGGCTTACCCTGGGGGAAGCCATACTGCTTTCTCCTTCACAGCAGGGTCGTGCACCCCTCATTCTTAACATTGCCTTCTCTGTGACAGTTCCTGTAGTCTGTCAGCTCCAGCCTTGAGAAGTAAGCAGTGGGTAAAAAGAACAAAGGTGTTCTTTCTGAGAGCGTGAATTTTGTTTTTATTTTTTTTCTTATTGCCATGATAGTCATTGTAATTGATTTCTTGGTTCATTTCAGATGAGCAAGCTGAGATACCATCTCATACAGCGAGAATTTTGGATCAGGACTTCCTTGATTTATGTAGTCCCATCTGTATTTATTGCTATTATTAAATTCACTCCTGTCAAATTGTCAGAGGTTATGCAAAGTGTTTCATTAAGCCCTGAACAGTAGTTGTTATGACTAATTTGATATCCTTGCAGAACATTTTTGTGGAGAACACTATTAAGAAGGAAAAGTAAGATTCTATTAAGGCTTCTACTGGAAGGTTATGTTAATTAATGGAAGTTGGTTCCAAAAAGGTTGGTCACCATTTACCACTGAGTCTGTATTTTTCTAGGGTGGAGATGAACACACACATTTGGTTTTCACGAATCAGTGCCATACCAAAATGAAAAGGGGAACCGAACACAGAGTGATCAATTTCTAAGTTGCCAAGGAAGCACATAAATAATATCAATTATCATCTACTTTCACTGTCGTCTCATAAAAGAAATGTTTTGGGACTAAAAAAAGGATGGATATAATCTCAGAATATAAGGCATTCCTTTAAACATAATAAATTTAGCATTGAGAAAAAGTCAGCATATGTCCTTATTTTTCTCATCTCATCCTGGTTTGGTGACACAGTCGCAGACTTTGTGAGCCTTGCGTGGAGATGGAGACAAAAATGGCAAGGGACTTGGGCTAGCCAGCGGTTCTGCTCAGGGGCAGTGTTTACCCTTCTGGTGCAGTCCCTTGCTTAGATCCAGCCCCACTGATTATGAATCAGCCTGTGTGTACTTTCCTCCTTTACCTCCATTTTAAATTTCAGCTCTTCTGATTTATCATTGACCTTCCCCACTTCCATTCTTTCTTCATTCTTTTCCTCTGAGAGTCTCTGCTTCTCTGCCCCACACAGGTGGGATGGATTAGGGAGAGAGGTCGTCCTGGCCAGAACCACTGTGGATGTCTCTGCTGTGCTCACCCTCTAACTTAGAAACAACAACACAATTTTTGGTCTAATATTGCAGGAGTTAAATGTGCTACAGCAAGAGGGAGAGATCTGCTATCAGCCAGGTTGTTCAAAGCTTCTTATTGACAAGGAAGCAAAGAGAAGAAATGAGCAGATTGTATGAAATCTTAACAGTCTTGTGTGTAAGAGGGACCCAGACACATCCTCCTGGAGGCTTCTCTCTGCTTCCTTGGAGACTTCTGCATGGAATGGAGAGAGAGACTGTTAAAGACTATGATTTTCCGATTTCTCTGTCTCCTTGGAGGTCCCAGCAAGACTGTGTGGGGAAGCCTCCAGATCTTGTTCCTCATTCAGGATTTCTCAAAGCAGAATTTGGAAGCCCTGTTAAAATGGTGTAACGACATGGTAGGAGGACCGTGAAAATCTGCAAGTTTAGACAATGAAAGAGAAGTCTGGAGACTATATGGAAAAAACACACACATCTCAGGCAATGGAGGCCTAGGATAGTTTAAAGTGGAAGGGGAAATGGGAAAAACTTACCTATCTAAATGGACTTGGAATTGGGAGACCAGAATTCTGGTCTTGGTTGTGTTACCTTGGGCAAATCTTTTAAGGTCCCTTGGGACTTTGGAATATAAGGATGTTGGATTGGAAGAAGGATTAATTTTCATGTTAAATTTCATGTTAACTTGTGTGATTCTCAAAGGATTGCCAAATACTTTAGTTAAATGCTGGAAGGAGTTGGCAAGAAAAACTGACTATGTAATTACTTTTGGCCTACGTGGTAGAATTATGAATCAGCTTTGTTCTAGGACATATAGCAATCCTTGAGTGTTATGGGTCATCAGTAGGGAATTTCTTCACCCTTACAAACTCCAGTGACCTTGTACATTGACATAGACAAGGAACATCAGTTTTAGCAGAGCATAGCAATGTCATAAATGGTCACTGCCTTTCATTTTGCCTTAGTTTGGCAAAAAAACCCCACAGAGCCTTTATTAAAAACTGTCTATTCTTATTTTTTTGAAGGGGGGAGGGACAGAGGGAGAGGAAGAGACAGAATCTTAAGCGGGCTCAGTGCCCAGCACAGAGTTCAAGGTGCAGCTGGATATTAGGACCCTGAGACCATGACCTCAGCTGAAGTCAAGTCAGACATTTAACTGACTGAGCCGCCCAAGTGACCCAAAATGGTGTCTCTTATTTAAAATTAGAAGTTCAGCCTACAACTTGTCTTAAAAGGACAGGAATTTCCAGAATTTAAAAGAAGCCCATCTAGCCTTTTCCTAAATGTCTTCTCTATCTACTATCAGATACTTGAATTTCCAACAATAATACTCTGTTTTTGACACTTTGGACTACAAATAGCAGTGGAGAAGTGACAAAGAAAGCCAGTTGCTATCTTCTCAGCCTTTCTACCAATAGGGACACCTTTTATAATTATCATTTCTCTCCTTCTTGGGCCCCATTTTTTGAAAAAAAAAAAAAAACTGGTCTATCAACCAACCAGTATTTATTAAGTTATAATTATTTGCTTTCCCAATTTTCAAAACATCAGTGATACTGGGGCACCTGGGTGGCTCACTCAGTTAAGCATCCAACCCTTGATCTCAGCTCAGGTCTTGATCTCAGGGTGGTGAATTCAAGTTGTGCATTGGGCTCCACACCAGATATGGAGCCTGCTTAAATAAAAATAAAAATAAATAAAACATCAGTGATCTCTACTTGCCAATCTGAACTTCCTTCATGATGACGCAATTACCCAGTTGATATAATTCAATTTCAAAGCAAAGAAATCTGGTGCTTTACTTAACCTGGACAATCTTCTATAGGTTAACAATATAATCACTGCCATTAGGTTTTTTTTGAATCACTGAAAATAGCTTACAAACTCCTTTGCTCACCAATTTTACTCCTGTTATTGCCACCATCACCCGAACCTACTGGCCAGGGGTCATAAAGTCAAATTCTTACAGGGGTCAAGCAGATCAGTGAAATAGGCAAGTTGTTAAACGATAGGGAGCGGTGGGGACAGGGGCAAATGGAGAACACAGCTTTGTCTAAAAGAGGGTGAATAATTGCCATTGGGAACAGATCTTCTGATTCCTTAAGAGAAGCCAGAACTCTAAATTTTTATGTGTAATTTTCTTAATTAAAAAATTTGGGGGGGCACCTGGGTGACTCAGTCAGCTAAGTGTCCAATTCTTAGTTTTGGCTCAGGTCATGATCTCACGGTGGTGGGATTGAGCCCCATGTTGGGCTCTTGTGGGATGTCTGCTTGTCCTTCTCCCTCTGCTCCTCCCTCCACTCTTGCTCCCCTCTCTAATAAATACAAAGTTTTTTATTAAAGATTATTTAATTATTTATTTGACAGACAGAGATCACAAGTAGGCAGAGAAGCAGGCAGAGAGAGAGAGGAGGAAGCAGGCTCCCCACTGAGCAGAGAGCCCGATGCGGGGCTCGATGTGGGGCTTGATCTCAAGACCCTGGGATCACGACCTGAGCCGAAGGCAGAGCCTTAACCCACTGAGTCACCCAGGCGCCCCTCCAATAAATAAATCTTTAAAAAATTTCTTTTTAAATTCTGGATGTCTAGGAGTAGAAGAGTCCTCTCACCCCAATACATGCTAGTCTCTGTTAGTTAAGTTACAACCCAGTCTTGTCTTGGGTTTTCATGATCTCATGGAGATTTTTATGAAAGAACTCATGTAATTTCCACTCCTGTCCTCCTCTCCTCCAAAGCTCAGGCATGATCACGAATAAGTAAGTCAGAGGGAAATTAGTTATATAGTGCTGAGGACTTCACCTGCGTTATTTGATCCTGTCAACAACCCTTATGAAGTACTCATGACTGTCCAGCTTTGATGAGGAGGACACCAGGGCTCAGAATGCTTCATCAACTTATAGAGAGTGACTAAGCTGGGATTCATATCGGGCTAATCCAAAGCCTGGGGCCTGGAGTAGGGGAGAGGATATTACAGAAAGAACAAAGGTTGAATAATAAAGAAAAACTTCACTTCGCTCATATATTGCCAAGAATGATGTCCGATCCTACCTTAGTGACCTATAGATAACTTAGTAAGTCAGGGGAATTTTTAACGATTGCAGTTGTCGAGCATTTTGAAGATGTTACAACACTCCCTGAGATCATTCAAGATGTCCTACAGTGTTGCAGTCTGGGTGCTGAGAACTGCTGCCCTACATATTTGCTCGTCCTTCTGACGATCGTAATCAACGAGTATAACTCTTTGCCAAAGCGTTTGCCTAGATGATTTCTTATCATTGCAACAGCCCTAAAAGGTAGGTGTTGGAATCCTCATTTTATAGATGAGGAAATTGAGGATTAGAGAAACAAAATAAGTTGCTCCGACTAGCACAATCAGCATGGGGTGGAGCTGGGAGTCACTGACCTCATACTGACCTCACAGTCCATGCTCCTTTCCTACATTGCACTGTCCTGGGGCAGGGGGGCACAGGGGTAAAGATACTGGAATGTGATTGGCAGCATCTTACTGACCGGGGTTTGGGGATTGGGTTAGCATTAACTTACTATCCTTCTGTTCTTCACACTTCCCTGTCCCCTTTGCCATTAGGTGGTACATGTAACTAGTCTATTGATAGAATTAACTGTCGCTTCTGGGCAAAGCAAAGCAGAATGGGTGCGTGTTCCTTAGGTTCTTTTTTCCACCGATATGGCCACTATGGAGACATGTTAAGAGCATCTGTCAGCCTGAGATTCTGAGTAACAGTGTGGAACAGAGCTCCCTGCTCACAGGTAAGTGAAAAATAGACCCTTGTGTTAACCCACTGGATTTTAGGATTAATTTGTTATGGCAGCATAACTTAGTCTATCTTAACTAATACAGGTATTTCATTATAATAAGAAATCAGGAGAAGGTTTAATCTAGTTTAATGAGATGATGTTTAATTTCAGGCACAAGTTCATCATAAGCGCCACTCCCCCAACCAGGGACACTGAATCATTTAAAATGCTGAAAAAACTGCTATAAAATCACATTTTCCCCTTTGAATAAACTCACATCTTTAAAGAAATAGGGCAGCAGGGCACCTGGGTGGCTCAGTCATTAAACGTCTGCCTTTGGCTCAGGTCATGATCCCAGCGTCCTGGGATCCCTGCATTGGGCTTCCTCCTCAGCGAGAAGCTTGCTTCTCCCTCTCCCTCTTCCCTTGCTTGTGTTTCCTCTCTCACTGTGTCTCTCTCTGTCAAATAAATAAATAAAAATCTCTATTAAAAAAAAACAAATAGGGCAGCAGTAAGGGAAGTCAGAAAAAAATTAACTTGTCTCTCTAAAAAATCCGAGTAATATTTAATGTCATGCCAGTGACTATAGAACATAAAACCCATAATGAATCGCAAATTCTTGAACACTCAGGTAATCTTTCCTCAAGAGCCTATCTCTACAACACCAAGGTTATTCTAGAACAAACAACTTAGAACATGGGGAGTTTTCATCGACAGAATGCTGGAAAACAGGGAGGACACTATCGCAAATTCCCCAAAACCTGAGTTCCCAGAGAATTGCGCACATGTAAAGAAAAAATTGGGGACTCTGGCATCCCTGCCAACAGAGTCCTATGGTAAAGTATTGCTATGGAAATACAGAAAATATCTGACTTTATTTCTTCAGATGCTCTCTATAGCCACAACAATAGCTTTAGCCTTTGTTTAAATTATGGTTATTAGTAACAATTTCTTACACTTTCAAGCTGCCTTACAGTTAGGAAACATTTTCACATAGATCTTGTTTGATCTTCATAGCCAACCTGGGACACAGGTAGGGCTCTCTTCCTGTATGATCTGCAACTGGTAATACTCAAGTTCAGAATGTCGAAGCGATCCATCCAAGGTCACACAGCTAGTAAAAAGAGTCACCCCTTCTGTCACCCTGCCTTCAGGTTCTATGGAAAGTATTACAATTGCTTTCAGTTTTGTCCAGGACACTCATTCGGCCCTTTTGCCTCAGAAGTATGCCAGGAAGAAGGGAGACAGAAGATGAGAAATTAAACTAGCACACACAATGATTTGGAACTGTCAAAATTGAGTTCTCTGAGTGACCTGAAGGACAGGGACATCACATAACAATAGTTACACTCCTAGAAATACTTGCCTTGTTCTGTTCAAAGCACCTGAAATATATTACAATTCACTTAATCCTCATAACAATCACACAGCAAGGGTCCTATTTTTATCATACCAATTTTATAGGGAAGAAAACTAGGGTGCAGAGAAATTTAAGTTATGTGTGCCTTGAGTCACACAGCTTATTAGGGGCTAAACCAGATTTAGACCCAGGTGGTATGGTTTCCGAATTTTAAACCACCAAGAAAAGGTACCTTTACATTAAGAACTGACGTACACAGTCCTTACATGGTAGGAACAAACATCCATGGACTGATTTAATCCCTATTAGTGACAGTAGTTGAATTAGTTCAAGTTGAAGGTAGATGCAGAGAGATAGGGAGGGAGGGAGGGAGAAATGGACAACAACAACAAAAATGGCAGGGGTGAGGAAGGAGGGAGAGAGGATGAAAGGCAGGGAGAGAGAACAGTGGGAAAGTACCGTGAGAGGCCAGCCATTTGAGTCAAAGAACATGTGGCCTGATATGAGCAGAAGAGGAGAAGGAGAATCAGCAAGTTCCCTCATGGTTCTTAAAGCGTGAGCATCTTATGAGTGGAGGACAAGTCCAGTGTCCAAGGATGTGCACTTTTCTTACAACACGGCTCCTGAATGCAAGCCAGCTACTTACTTTGGTTCCCAACCAAAGAGACAGCCATCTCTTCCCGTTCTGGAAGGAAAAGCTGCTCTGCTGTGTTTGTTCAGAGGAGCTGTTTGGGTCCCTGAAGCAACACTTCCCCAGTGAATTTCCAAGGGTGTTGATGATAATCAATGTTTGCCTGACTTTGGAAATTCATCCTTGAGTCTTAAAGCCAAACCCACTTGTATCATCCAACCTGATCGGTGCTAAAGGAGGTAATTGCCTTCCTGTAGTTTGTAACACAATTCTGCTGTGTATATTCAACGTTGCTCATGGAAAAGTTTGAGCTACCAGATGTACGTGAAGCTACCAGACATAGGAACATTTGCTTCAGAAAACACGCCCCCCCTTCTTGCTCTGCCGTTAATGGGCTGCTCAGCTCTGGGATGTCCCATAATCTTCCAGAGAGTCCAGACTGAGGTTCTAGACCAAAAGATAATCTCTAAGATCCTGGGAGTCCTCATATGAAAATGACTGATAATGAAACACCTCTTTGGGGGCTTCACGGCCTCCTTGTATGGCATTTTGCAAACTGTGTGTTTCTTCTGCAACAGATTCTCAATCCCAAATGGGTCATGTGTCACTCTAGCTGTCATTTGTAGGCTTTATAGGCTGCTCAAGGGCATAATTTAAAACATTCCTCCAAAGAGGATATAAACTTTGCTTCTGTTAAAGCAGCATAGCCTTGAATTCCTGAATTTTATAGTTATGGTACTCATAAAAGTGTTTAATAACAAACTTGGCTCACTTGGAAATCACCAGTCTAAAGGACTTTGCCCAATTTGAGATGAGTATCATATTTGTTTTTAAGAAAATATTTACTGATTTATTAACAAGTTTATATTTCGGCTAAAGATTTCTGTACAATCTTTTCTATTACTCTAAATGCAGGCATGACGTATTTTATGATTCTACAATGCTATCAGTCATCCAGGTAAAGCTTCTGTTATTGATTCATTTTTGTCTTGTTGTGTGGTCTTCACAATTTTCTACCTATATCAGACAAATCAAAATGGGCCAGTGTGGGGGCGCCTGAGTGGCTCAGTGGGTTAAAGACTCTGCCTTCGGCTCAGGTCATGATCTCAGGGTCCTGGGGTCAAGCCCCGCATCAGGCTCTCTGCTCGGCGTGGAGCCTGCTTCCCCCTCTCTCTCTGCCTGCCTCTCTGCCTACTTATGGTCTCTCTCTGTCAAATAAATAAATAAAATCTTTTTTAAAAAAATGGGCCAGTGTGAAAACGTAACAGCTGCATATGTAAATGTCTAAGACAAACTTCCTGATTATATCCCATTTGTCAAAGCCTAGAACAAAAGCACCCATAAACCTGAACCATCCACAAATGGAATATTCACAATAGTTGCTTTGTTGTAAATTGAAAAATGACATATGACACACAACAATTTATAAATCTGCATGCTTATTGTTTAGGCTGGCATGTCTAAAGTACTTGAGTTTCAAAATGCTTTCACTTACGTTATCTCTCCTTTTATTTTTTTTTTAAAGATTTTGTATTTATTTATTTGAGAGAGAGAGAGAGCACAAGCAAGGAGAGGAGCAGGCAGAGGGAGAAGCAGGCTCCCCCTGAGCAGGGAGCCCAACGCAGGGCTCAATCCCGACCCTGGGATCATGACATGAGCGGAAGGCAGACGCTTAACCGATTGAGCCACCCAGGAGCCCCTTATATCTCATGAGTTTACATATGTAGTTTCTGGAATCAGACTACATGGTTGTAAATCCCAACTCTACTACTTCACTAGCTATGTGATGATGTCCAAGTTACCTAACCTCTCAGCTCATTTAACCCTTCCATGACCCTGAGTTAGCAGGTATCTTCTATCACCATGCCCATTTCATAAATGAGGAAATGCAGGAACAAAGGCTTGTCCATTATAAGACTGTGGGATAATAATTGCTCACTAAGTTTTGGCAATTATAACTGGTACCCTACTTTTCAAAACAGGAAATGGACACTCAGTTTAAATGATTGTTTATGCCTGTAAATAGTAGCTGGGACTAAAACCAGACTTAATGGACTTCAAACCTTGGCTTCTTAACTCCATGCTGCCTTTCTCATTTTACATAAAAAAAATCAGGTTTTCTATTTGATGGCTTTTAAGAAACATTTTTTTTAGTCGTAAAAAGAGAGACCAATTTTTTTTTTACCCACTTTCAGGGTGAGAGGCATGTTGTCTTTTTTTAGTTTTTTCGTTTGCCCTGTGAATGAAGTTTTACTCTTTTTTTTCCTTTTTAAGATTTTGTTTATTTATTTGACAGAGATCACAGGTAGACAGAGAGGTAGGCAGAGAGAGAGAGAGGAAGAAGCAGGCTCCCCGCTGAGTGGCGAGCCCAACTCGGGGCTCGATCCCAGGACCCTGGGATCATGACCTGAGCCGAAGGCAAAGGCTTTAACCCACTGAGCCACCCAGGCACCCCTGTTCAGTTTTACTCTTATCTGATGAATTATTCTTCTTGGATTAGGGAAGAAAGAAAATTAAATGAAAGAAAAATAAGATGAGGTACAAAAATTAAAATCAAATGAAAAATTTTATAAAGGATACACATTGGAAAGGGTCCAATTTTATAAAGGATATCTATAAAGTATATTTTATACATTTTATATAAAGTATATTTATATTTTGATTTATATTTTATTTCATATAAATATATTTATATTTTATAAATTTTACAAATTTTGTAAAGGATACACATTGCTTTTGGGTCATCAACTCCTACATGTTAACTTTATTTCTGAGATTTTTTTTTTTTTTAAGATTTATTTATTTATTTATTTATTTGTCAGAAAGAGTGAGCACAGGCAGACAGAGTGGCAGGCAGAGAACTCGATCCCAGGACGCTGGGATCATGACCTGAGCTGAAGGCAGCCACTTAACCAACTGAGCCACCCAGGCATCCCTATTTCTAAGATTTTTTAAATGCTTTTCATTTAACGCTTTTTATGCACCTCAAGAAGAGCCTCTTAAAAGAGGCCCCAAATGCCATAATTAAAGCACTTCAGTATTTGCTTCAGACAGTGAAGAATGCAGTTAACGAACAAAAGAATTACAGAAAACTCTGGTTTTGTTCTTTACGGGTTTAAGGGAAACCAGTCTAACAACATTCTTTTTTTTTTTTTAAGATTTTATTTATTTATTTGACAGACAGAGATCACAAGTAGGCACAGAGGCAGGCAGAGAGAGGGGGAAGCAGGCTCCCTGCTGAGGGGAGAGCCCCATATGGGGCTCGATCCCAGGACCCCAAGATCAGGACCTGAGCCGTAGGCAGAGGCCTTAACCCACTGAGCCACCCAGGTGCCCCCAGTCTAACAACATTCTTTTTTTTTTTAAGATTTTATTTATTTATTTGACAGAGAGATCACAAGTAGGCAGAGAGTCAGGCAGAGAGAGAGGGGGAAGCAGCCTCCCCGCTGAGCAGAGAGCCCAATTCAGGGCTTGATGCGGGGCTCGATACCAGGACCCTGAGATCATGACCCAAGCCGAAAGCAGTGGCTCAATCCACTGAGCCACCCAGGCGCCCCTCTAACAACATTCTTAAAAGGAAATAAGGATCTATGGTCTTAGTGGTATTTATGTATTTATTATCATTATTTTTAAAGATTTTATTTATTTATTTGACAACGGAGATCACAGAGAAGCAGGCAAAGAGAGAAGAGGAAGCAGGCTCCCCGCTGAGCAGAAAGCACGATGCAGGGCTCGATCCCAGGAGCCCAGGATCATGACCTGAGCCGAAGGCAGAGGCTTTAAACCACTGAGCCACCCAGGTGCCCCTGTATTTATTATATTTTTTATGTCATTTTTGTTGGTTTCAAGTTTTTAATTTAAATTCTAGTTAGTTAACATACAGTATAATACTGGGCTCAAGAGTAGAATTTAGTGATTCACCATGTGCACATAACACCAGTGTTCCCCACAAGTGCCCCCCTTAACCCCCATTACCCATTTAACTCATCCCCGCTCCACCTCTGCCCACCTCTCTCCAGCAAGCCTCAGTTTGTTCTCTGTAGTTAAGAATCTGTTTAAAAAAAAAAAAAAGAATCTGTTTTACAGTTTGCCTCTCTCTCTCTTCCTGCCCCGCCATGTTCATCTGTTTTGCTTCTTTTTTTTTTTTTAATATTTTATTTATTCATTTGACAGAGAGAGAGATCACAAGTAGGCAGAGAGGCATGCAGAGACAGAGAGAGGGGGAAGCAGGCCCCCTGCCGAGCAGAGAGCCCGATGTGGGGCTCTATCCCAGGACCCTGGGATCATGACCCGAGCCGAAGGCAGAGGCCTTAAACCACTGAGCCACCCAGGCACCCCTTCTTTTTTTTTTTTTAAGTAGGCTCCACACTCAACACGGGCTTGAACTCATAACCCGGAGATCAAGAGTCAGATGCTTAAGTGACCAAGCCATCCAAGTGCCCCTGTTTTGTTTTTTAAATTCCACATGAGTGAAATCATATGGGGGCACCGGGCTGACTCAGTCAGTGGAGTGTGAGACTCTTGATCTCAGTCAGGGTCATGGGTTCGAGCCCCACTTTGGGTATGGAGATCACTTAAAGAAAAAAGAAAAAAAGAAAAAAAAGAAATCATATGGTATTTGTCTTTCTCTGACTGACATATTTT
>ML103200.1:203555-214074 GCA_003697995.1 Taxidea taxus jeffersonii
AAACATCAGGGTGCATGTGTCCCTTCAAATCAGTATTTTTGTATCCTTTGAATAAATACTTAGTGCAATTGCTGGGTTGTAGTTGTAGCTCTATTTTTAACTTTTTAAAGGAAACTCTATATTGTTTTCCAGAGTGACTGTACAGCTTGCATTCCTACCAACAGCATGAGGGTTCCCCTTTCTCTGCATCCTCGCCAACACCTGTTGTTTCCTGTGTTGTTAATTTTAGCCAGTCTGAAAGGAGTGAGGTGTATCTCATTGTGGTTTTGATTTGTATTTCCCTGATGAGTAATGTTCAGCATCTTTTCATGTGTCTGTTGGCCAGGTTTATTTCTTCTCCAATGGTATTTATTTATTTTTTTTAAAGATTTTATTTATTTATTTGACAGAGATCACAAGTAGGCAGAGAGGCAGGCAGAGAGAGAGAGGAAGGGAAGCAGGCTCCCTGCCGAGCAGAGAGCCTGATGCGGGGCTCCATCCCAGGACCCTGGGATCATGACCTGAGCCAAAGGCAGCAGCTTTAACCCACTGAGCCACCCAGGCGCCCCTCTCCAATGGTATTTAATTATGTTCTCTCAGATCCAATTTCTTCTTTTTCATCTCTGTCATTTTCTCTTCTATTTGCTTATTTTTTTTCCTTTTGTCTTCATTTCAATCTTTTTGTGATTCCATAAAATATAGATTTTGGTGATCATTTTATAAAAAAATGATTAGTTCAAAGAGAAGCATTTTCAGAGTAGCCCAATCAAGACCTCCCCGTAGCTAGATTCACTCAGAGCATTGTATCGGTGCCTTCTTTTGTTGTTCACAGGGATTTCCTCTCTCCCTGGCAAAGGGAAAAAAAAAATGGAGGCAGGTTTCCTGCATTTTCAGAATAAGGTCTCAACCCCTCAGGAGGCACAGTTGGTCCTCCATGCTTGACGCCTGCCCTTTCTTAGTTCTAGCCACGCTCAATGTCCTTAGTTACTGAACAGCAACTTGTTGCCTTAAGATCTTTGTATAAGTCATTACACCCACCTGGAATGCCTTTCCTCAGCCATCACTTAAGGCATTTGTGATTGTCCCAAACTCAGATGATCTGTCATCTCTTCCAAGGAGCTTTTCCTAAAGCTCCCAGTCGGACTTAGATATTCCTCTTGCGAGCTCTACCTTACATATACAAACCTCTACTAGAGCATAAAGGTTAGGATCGGGCTTAGGGTTAGGGCTTGGGTGATTAGCTTCTGAAATATATCCCATATATAGCCAATGATTTTTCTTCTCTATGGCTGCCTCCTGGATCCAAACCACCATTCACCTTTTGCCTGATCAAATTCTTGTCGCCTAGCAGGTCTCTTGCTTACCTTCATGTCTCTCTTCAGTCCATCATTTACACTACAGCTAGAGTAATCTTTTTTTTTTAAAAGATTTTATTTATTTATTTGAGAGAGAGACAGAGAGAGCATGAGCTGGGGGAGGAGCAGAAGCAGAAGGAGAGGGACAAGCAGAGTCCCTGCTGAGTGGGGAGCCCAACTCAGGCTCGAAACCAGGACCCTGAGATTATGACCCGAGCTAAAGTAGGATGCTTAATGGTCGGAGCCACCCAGGCACCCCTAGAGTAATTGTTTTTTTTATTTTTATTTTTTTTAAAGATTTTATTTATTTATTTGACAGACAAAGATCACAAGTAGGCAGAGAGGCAGGCAGAGAGAGAGAGGAGGAAGCAGGCTCCCTGATGAGCAGAGAGCCCGAGTTGGGCTTGATCCCAGGACTCTGGGATCATGACCTGAGCCGAAGGCAGAGGCTTTAACCCACTGAGCCACCCAGGCGCCCCTAGAGTAATTTTTTAAAGAAAAAATATTTCATATACACAAAATTATAGATAATGTGTAAAATTAGGTATAACGAATAAAGTGAACAGCCACCAGTGTAAGAAATAAAATACTGCCTATAACTTTGAAGTAGACTGTGTCTCTTTCACAAAGGTAAACACTATCCTGAATATGGTGTTTAATTTTCCCTCATTTTTAAAAAAAATTTTTAAAGATTGTATTTTAAGTAATCTCTACACCCAGTGAACTCAAAATCCCAAAATCAAGACTCCCATGCTATACCAATGGAGTCAGCCAGGCAGCCCTTCCTTTGTTTTGTTTTGTGTTTTAATTCTATTCCCATGTAGGCATCTCTAAACAATACATTAAGTTTGCTTGTTTTTGAATTTTTAGATTTACATGCCATTTGCTTTGCAGTTTGTATTTTGCATTCAACATCATGTTTCTGAATTTTATCTATGTTGATTTTCACTTCTGTGTAGTGTTCCATTTTATGAATGTGTCACAATTCATGCAAATTTCTGTTGATGAACTGTTGGAATTCTTCCAGGTGCTATGCAATCACCAAGAATGCTCAGATAAATGGTCTTGATTATGACTTCGAGTGCACATATGCAAGAATTTCTCCAGGGCAGGGCTGTCCAATACATCTTACTGTGATGATGAGAATGTTCTATATCTATACTATCCAATGCGACTACTACAATTGAGAAATTAGATATTTTATTTTATTTAACTGTAATTAATTTAAAATTGAACAGCCACAAGTGGCTAGAGGCTACCTACTGGATGGTATGAACATACATTAGAATATACAACCAAGAATAAAGTTGCTGGGTTATAGAGTATGTGTGACTTTAACTTTTTATAAATATTGACACAGGTCTTCCAAAGTGGCAATATTAATTGATACTTTCACAAGCTGTCTGTAAGAATCATCAACAGTATTTTTAATGTCTGCCTTTAAAATTTTTACCTGTCTACGTATTAAATGGCATATTATCACAATTTTATTTTCCATTTCCACCATGACTGTTTATTTGCTAGTCATGCTTCTTTTTTGGTGAAATGTCTATTTTGCCTTTTTTTTTTAATACAGGGAAAGCAAGAAGGTGGGAGGAGGAGCATAAGAGGGAGAGAGAGAATCTTAAGCCAGCTCCACACCCAGCACAGAGCCCCATATGGGACTTCATGAGGGACTTGACACAGGTTTCCATGCAGGAACCTAAAATGAATGATTGAAATGGCGTAAACAGGGGATTGGTTAAATAAATAATGTTACACCCGTACAATGAAATACTCTGCAGTAATTAAAAATAGTCATATTGATTTTTATGATCTTTTAAGGGAAAAGCTCGATAATGTATTATTAACTAAAAGAAGGAAAATGTTAAAATGATGGTTACCAGATTTTGCTGCACATTGGAGCCTGACATGGGGCTCGATCTCACAACCCTGAGATCATGACCTGAGCTAAAATCAAGAGGTGTACATTTAACTGACTGAGCCAGCAAGGCGCCCCATTTTTCTATTAAGTTGTTTATCTTTTTCCTACTAATAGTTAGGAATTCTTTGTATATATCTTAATATTATTTTTAAATTAAATGTGTCACATATATCTCCAGTGTATCCTTAAAAACATAAACCAGAACACATTCCTTCACTCCATTCCATTGCACTTAGAATAAAATCTAAACATCTTACTGGTATAGTGAGTAGGTTGACATCCCACAGCCATCCCACCCATCCTGCACTCGGGAGAAGCAATGCAATCTGGGGAATTGGGTATTGCACCAAGGATAGACCCAATATATGGATGTAGGAATCCCCTTCCCCTAGCCAATGACGGGTTCAGGAGAAAGCACATGACCTCATTGTCGAGAGTACAATTCAGGGTGAAATTTGCCAGAAACTTCAAGAAAGATGGTTTTAACTCTTAGAAGGAAGTGAGAAAATGCCAAACTTTACCCCACTAGACTTGAAAAAGGAAGCATGAGGGGGAAAAGGCTAAGAATGGTACTAACACTGGGGGTGGCAGATCCTGGCGCTGGAAGGAAGCTGGGTTCTTTCTGGCCTTGTTGGCCGCTGCTTGTTTCTCTCCTAAAGCCCTTGCCCTTGTTTTTCCCTCTTCTTACTACTTTTTCCCAGAAATCCTCACATGGCCAGTTCTTTATTGCCGTTCAGGCTCAGCCCAAATGGTCACTTCCTCAGATGGGCTATTGATGCTATCAGTATCTCTGACCCGTCACTTGCACATCATGTTTTATTTTCTTTATATTGCTATTGAAATTATCTGCATTTGTTTATTATGTCTCCTGCAGTAGAATGTAGACACCAGGAGGGCAGGAATCTTGTCTGTCTTTCCTGTGTATTTCTACATCTAACACAGTGCCTGACACATAGTGAGTACTCACTGAATATTTTTTGCATTATTTGCATATTTGCATATTTTATTTTTTATTTTCTCTACTAGATTGAAGCTCCTTGAGGTCAGGGACCAATGTCTTATTCATTTTTGTATTTCAGGTGCTTTGTGTAGTTGCTGCCAAATAGTAGATAGTTCAATAAGCTGTTGAATAAGTGAAAGGAAGGAAGGGAGGAAGGAAGGAAAAGAGGGAAATGAAATATTTGGGAGAAATATAATACTAACCTATTGCCTTTACGGGCAATATTACTTGAAGAAAATTTTCTCCCATTCTGCTTGCTACCTATGGGGAAATTTTGTGGATATAATAATGTCCCCATGAGTAAAAGATGTATGACCTTCAAAGTGCTTGACAACTTGTCTATAAACAATCTTTCCAACCTTATTTCTCGCACCTATATGTCCTCTTTCTCCCTATCATTTACCTTGTTGCACCCAATTCTAGCGCAATTGAATTTTACACAAGGGATACATTCCTGAAAACTTCACACAAAGTTAAAAACATCCATAATTCAAGACTATTTAGAAGCAGTATTTAGCAAGACTATTTTGTGATAAATGTAAGTTTATTGCAGGGAGGATACTATTTTACTAGCTAAAATGGCTCCGCCATGTGGCAACAGCAAAAGTAGTTTGTTCCTTCATTGGTTCCTTCCTTCCTCTCTCTCTCTCCTTTTCTTTTTTTTTTTTTTTTTTTTTAAGATTTTATTTGATAGACAGAGATCACAAGTAGGCAGAGAGGCAGAGAGAGAGAGAGAGAGGAGGAAGCAGGCTGTCTGCAGAGCAGAGAGCCCGGTGCAGGGCTCGATCCCACAACCCTGGGATCATGACCCGAGCTGAAGGCAGCTGCTTTAACCCACTGAGCCACCCAGGAACCCCTCTCCTTTTCTTTCTTTATTCCTCTTTCCTCCCTTCCCCTTTCTCTTTCTTTTCTTCTCTCTCTCCCTTTCTTTCTTTCCTCCTTTCTTTCTTTCATCCCTCCTTCCCTCTCCCTTCCTTCCTTCCTTTCTTCCTTCCTTCCTTTCTTACTTTCTACATAAGTACGTTCTGATTGACTTAGCCACCACCAGCTTTGAAAGTATGTCCTCTTTGACAAATGTTAAACATTGTGAAGGCTTCACATTGCTTCAGATTTTGTGCATGCAGTAAGGTGTTATTGATAATTTATCATGAACTATTTCAAATTTGTGTAAATAAAACACTCACGAAACTTCACCACACTTTCTTATTTTTTCTAAATCACACTCAAGCCCATTTGTGCCTCTTTGTCTTTGCGTATGCTGTGTCCTCTGCCTGGAATGCTCTGTGAATAGCTAATATCCAGAACAGCGAGGGAGTGGCAGAAACACCATATCCAGAGGAAGGAATAATATGGCTGATACAACAATGTTGTTTAGAACATGGACAATGTCTCAAAAAAAAAAAAAAGGCACGGACATGATTTACAACTGATGTCAACTTTGAATCTGAAGGAGGGGTACCAGGGCTAGATTAAGCCTACAGGGAGTTTGGGAATGGCAGGGAAGGTAGAAGTCCTGAAGTTATCAGTTACCTGTACTCAGATGGGTACGTCTGGAGGAAAAGTGTAGGGAAGGGATACTGGCTCCTTTGGGCCCTAACAGTCCCAAGAATCAGTATCTGAAAGGCTTATCAGAGTCAGCTCCTGCTGACATTACTCATCTCAGGGAGGCAAGAATTTCGGGGGTAAGAGTAGGCAGGAGTATAGAAAGAGAGAAGTAGTCCTCCCAAACTGCAACTAGGTCACCCAAAATTAGGGGATGAAAAACTCAAACATAAATAAATGTAATACATACAAACGAGTGAAGCAAGCTTGATATAAAGAAGTTTATATGGGATCCCTTCACTTGTAGGTTTTGTTTGTTTTTTTTTTTGCTTTTGACAGAGAAACGACTATCATGGGGAAACAATATTTTTCACTTTTGATAGAGAAATGACTATCGTGGGGAAACAATATTTTCAAAAGAAGCCAGTAGCCCAGATTTGTATACAAAACCTCTCAATTCTAAATATTGGCTCAAAAATTTTAAAACACCACGCAGGCCAAGCAGTACATCTAAGGAGCTGAATTTGGTGAGCAGAGCACCAAAATGTGACCTCAGAAGCTTACTGTCAGGTTTGATGAACTATCAGAAGGCTTCCTGATCAAAGCAAATCTCAGGGTTAACTAGGGCAACACTTATTTATTTATTTATTTAGCTTATTTTTATTTATTTTTAAAATTTAAACTCAATCAATTAACATATAATGTATTATTGGTTTCACAGGTACAGGTCTGTGATTCATCAGTCTTATATAATATCCAGTGTTCATTACATCACATGCCCTCCTTAATGTCTATCACCCAGTTACCCCATTCCTTCACTTCCCTCCCCTCTAACAATCTTCTGTTTCCTGTGATTAAGAGTCTCTTATGGTTTGTCTCCCTCTCTGATTTCATCTTGTTCTATTTCTTCCTCTCTTCCCCACCATCCTCTTTTTTGTTTCTAAAATTTCACAAATCAGTGAGATCATATGATAATTGTCTTTCTTTGATTGACTTAGCTCGCTTGGCATAATACCCACTAGTTCCATCCATGTCGTTGCAAATGACAAGATTTCATTTTTTGATGACTGCGTGATATTCTTGTGTGTGTGTCTGTGTGTGTGTGTGCGCGTATACCACATTTTCTTTATGCATTTATCTGTCAGTGGGCATCTGGATTCTTTCCACAGTTTGGCTATTGTGGACATTGCTCCTATAAACATCGGGGTTCAGGTGTCCCTTCGGATCACTACATTTGTATCTTTGGGGTAAATACCCAGTAGTGCAGTTGGTGGGTTGTAGGGTAGCTCTATTTTCAACTTTTTAAGGAACCTCCATGCTGTTTTCTAGAGTGGCTGCAGCAGCTTGCATTCCCACCAACAGTGTAGGAGGGTTCAACTAGAATAACATTTAAATGTAGAAAACTTGGGTTACATCCTAATCCAGAATTCCACCCAACATAAAAATCTGATCTTTTCCATTAAAGTAGAAGCAGGTAACCAACACATGTCAAAGACCAGTGGATAGCACAGAATGGGGAGCAAGGACACAGAATTTGCCTTGAGACTGGTCCTGTTCACTTTAACTGGGGAGAACCCATGGGAGCCACAGGAGGTTGGCACATCTATAGTGGCAGATGACCCCACTTCACAGGATTTATAAAGATTTTCTTTGCTAGTATTGGGGACTTCCTGCTGGAATTGTTTTTGCTTGCTTTGTTCTACGAGGTGTCACTGAGCCCAACAACATCTCTTCTGGACAAAGTTAGAGGGGTACGTCCTAAGAATTCTATTCTTGGGGGCACCTGGGTGGCTCAGTGGGTTAAGGCCTCTGCCTTCGGCTCGGGTCATGATCCCAGGGTCCTGGGATCGAGCCCCACATTGGGCTCTCCGCTCAGCAGGGAGCCTGCTTCCCCATTTCTCTCTCTACCTGCCTCTCTGCCTACTTGTGATCTCTGTGTGTCAAATACATTAAAAAAAAAAAAAAGAATTCTATTCTTGGGGAAATGTCTTGCTGGGTGGGTCATTTGGGGTCATTTGGTTTCCCAGAAAACTGGGAAACCAGTTTTCTTCTGCATTCCATCTCTGTGCTCACACAGGGGCTGAATACATGGGTGTGAGCTGCTGAGTGGAAAGTTGGTACTAAGGGTACCACCCTGACAACGAGGGCAGAGTAGGAGACCTGGCAAAGTGTTGATAGGAATCTCTGGGCATGGGGTGGGGAAATGTAATCACTGGCATGCAAAGGGTGGCACTGGCTGCAAAACTGGCCCCTCCACCTTCCCCAGTGATTCCATCCCTCCTCTTTTTCTGGGCTCTTACTCTAGCCATTATACCCTCTGGCATCTGGCATCTCTATTGGTTCCTGCCTTTCATCCTCCTGGTGGACATGTTTTCCTTTTCTCCCCAAAGAGCTTCCTTGCTAGTTCTTCCCTCTCCGCTTCCTGCAGTGTGGTTCTCCTCTCTAAGCTCACCCATGATCCAGTTGCCAAACTTTCCTGAAGCTTTCAGTTCCCCTTCGCCATCTTCTCCTTGCCCTCCTAAATTCCAAGACATATCACTCCATGTCTTCTTCTACCTCTCTGTCTGCTCTTTCTATCCTTTCCTGCGGGTTCCTCTGTCTTCAGCCGTTCCTTGAATTTGCTGTTTCTAGAGTTAATGGTACCCATTATGGCTTCCTTGTAATAAACAGTAAAAGATGCCCCATACTCTGAGCACAGCCCTGGGCCAGGGGGCATGGCTTGGCACGAGGAGCTTGGACAAGGCTTCAGGTCCTATTCACCCCACTCAGCATGGAACTCTTGTGCCTCAAACACCCTACAAAGCTGCGCACTGCCACCCAGGGCACTACGCTTGGTCCTTGGTCCTTTTTTGCTTTACTCCCTTTCCCTCTGCAACCTCATTGACTTTCATGGCTCCAAGACTGGCATGTCTTATTAAATCTCTAGACATCTTTTCATTCAACTCCTGTACTTCTGTTCTTGGGGGTCCTGTGAGTGCCCCAAACTTGCCAAGGCCCAAACTGGATTCATTATCTCCCTGCTCACATACTCCCAAACATCTGTTTTCCTGTATTCCCTCCCTGGGTTAAGGACACCACCATCCACCTTCTCATTCAACTGCAAACTTTCCAGATTGTCTTCGTCTCTTCCCTTATCTCCGTTTAAGGATCTCCCAAAGGCAGTGCTGGAACAGCTTCCTAACTAGTTTCTCTAACTTCAGAATCTCTCCCCTCTACAACACCTTCCTCATCACCATTGGGTTTCTTTCATTACACAGAATTAAGCATACTGCTTCTTTGTTTAAAAGCCAATTCTTCTAATTAACCATAGGATAAACTATAGATGCTGGGGCATGGCATATAAAAGCCTTCATATCCTGACCAAACCCACCTTTCCAGCTCTATACCTTGCCCCTGATCTCGACAACATCTTTGTTCTTAACCACATCAGACTATGATGCAGTTTCTTCAACAAGGTCCTGCCATGTGCTTCAATGCTCTGTGCCTTTGCTGGTGCCTTGTGTGCCCTTCCTCTGTTTTTGTTTGTTTGGTTGGTTGGTTTTGCCTTGTAAAATCCCATCCACTCTAAGATTATGCTCACTCATCATCTCTCTTTTTCAGGTACTTCTGGCCCTTCACAGCTCTCTCTTCACTGGTACTATAGTACTACTGGTATGGTAGTATAGATTGTCTAAAAGTTATTTTGTATCCTCCCCCACTACATTGTGAATTTCTTAAGGGCTAGTGTAAGCTTTGTGAGTCTCGGTATCATCAGCAGCTTGCTCTGTGTCTGGTACCTTGGAAGATATTGAATAAAATTTTATAAGTCGAATTGGGCAGGGTGCTTGGACATCATTTTGTGAAAGGACCAATGGCTTTTTTTCCAGCATAACTTCGGCCCGTTCCTTTTCTTTGGACATCAGAAGCATCTCAAAATAGGATGGGTTCTGTTGGAGAACACTAGACCATATCCCCAAACTTTAGCTATGTCTCTGTAGGGACATAGAGATTGTACGATCTCAAACAACCAGTATCCGAGTGTGGATTTTTCAAGATAATAAGGTTCCTTAGAATCAGTGATGATTCTCAATCTAAGACCTAGGTTCCAGGTTCCATGATAGACTCTCACACTTCTGAGTAACAGAAAGGATTTTCAATAAAGCAGATACATTTGTATTTGTTTTATCATCCGTGGGTCCCATTCCAACATCTCATTAAAGACTGAGATTTCAGAGCACGAAAAACAATATAACAGGGCTTCGAAATCTCAAAACCTTCTAAAACATAGGAGTTATCCTAAAAGCCTGCGGAGAGGATAGGGATGCTCATTGGCAGGTTTTGGAGAGGGTTTGGCGATCCAGGGTTGATGCGTAGGACGGACCTCTGTGATTCCCCTTAGTTAAGCCCCCAGCACATGCTGGGGTAAGCAGGAAACACTCATTGACTCCCTGAAGCCTAGAATGGGTAGTTTTCTTGAAACGAGCAGATGTGTGTTTGTAGAACCGTGGTAGTAGCTCCCGAGTGGGTGGGAAAGAGCTGGCTTCCAATTTTCCCTCAAATACAAGAACTTGGTTCTGACTAGAATCCAAGCAACAAGTTGCCATCGAAAATGCAGTGAATGGTCAGCAAAGGATGCCTACAAGAAGAGCCTTTGGGAACATTCTGTGCGTGCATGTGTGTGTGTATGTGAGAGAGAGAGAGAGAGAGAGAGAGAGAGAGAGAGAGAGAGAGAGAGAGAGA
>ML103200.1:214084-272701 GCA_003697995.1 Taxidea taxus jeffersonii
AGAGAGAGAGAGAGAGAGAGAGAGAGAGAGAGAGAGAGAGAGAGAGACACGAGTCAACCGAGCCTAAGCTTGCGCTTCATTATGCAGCCCCTCCCCTCCACCCCGCTGCCTCCAGCGCCCTTAAGGCTTCTGGAAAGGCTTACTGGGTCCAGTCCCCAAGGCCAGAGTATTCGGGCTCTGGGCCCGGCACGGAACCGCGCAGCCACCCCGACAGCTAGGAAGCGGGAGCAGGGTGGGCCAGGGAGCCGGGGTCGCGGGGGCCCTACTCCCGTTGGCGCCGAGGTGGGGCAGGGGCGCGGGCGGGACGGAGCGCGTCGTGAGCCCGCCCGGTCGCCCCTCCTCTGGGCGGGGCCAGCCCAGACGGCGCTGACTCAGCAACGCGAGGGGGAGTTTTGTCCCTCCGCGGACCCCGTTTCTCTGGGCCTCAGCCCTCCGCCGCCACCGAGCCGGTTCCCTCTTTCCGGCGTTCCCAGTGCGAGTGGCAGGTCCGGCCGCTGAGGTAGCGAGCCGCGGTGTAACCGCGGTGCTCCCCCTGAGAACCCCGAGGTTACCGGCCCCCAGCCGGGCAGCGTGGCCACCATGAACAACGCGGGTGAGGCGTCGCTCTTCCCCGCCGAGGCCCTAGCGGGGTCCTCTCTGGGGGGTGCTCAAGCTGGGCCCCGGAGGCCCGGCGGCGGGGAGAGAACCGGGCCTGGGACCGGGGGCGAAGGCGGGAATGGAGCTTTCAGGGCGGGCTGGAGCGGTATTGGAGGGAGACAGTACTTGGGGGAGGTCGCCAGTAAAGGGCTTCGCCGCCGCAAGGGTCATCTCCGGATGGTCGGTCCTCCGAAGTTGGAGCCAAGCAATGGGAGTCCGGGATCAGCCCTCTAAAGCCTCCTTTTGGTGTTAGAAATACCATTTGGTCTTCCAGCAGGGTTGAATTCGGAGAAGGTAGCTGCTCTGATTCAGAAACTGAATTCCGACCCTCAGTTCGTACTTGCCCAGAATGTCGGGACCACCCACGACCTGCTGGACATCTGCTTGAAGAGGGCCACGGTACAGGGTGCCCAGCATGTGTTCCAGCACACTGTGACTCAGGAAGGCAAGCCAGTCACCAACCAGAAGAGCTCAGGTGAGGTCTCACAGCTCCTTGCACACTTTACTGGACCTTCCTGACAGCGCCCCCATTTTGATGTCTTAAGAGTGGTCTTGAGTAGAAGTTTGTGTTGAAAGAACTTGAAGTAAATTTCCAGAGAACAGGCACAGGGAAAGGCAGATCCAAGGACGTTACCTTGTGACTTATTTTGGTCCTCTGTGCTTTGATAGTGTATCTGCTTTAAGTACTGAAATGACAAGTCCATGGTCATCTGTTTGAATGTAATTCACTATATGGTGTTCTAAAGTTAAGTGACTATAGCCCGGTGTCTTGGAGATACCTGTTTTTGGTACAAAGCGAACCATGCAAAAATGTTCATGATCCAGAAACTCCCCAAAATGTTCTTTCCCTGAAGGCCATACACAAATGTATGAAATGGAGAAGACACGATGTGGGTTTTTTTTTAAATATTTAATTTATTTATTTGTCAGAGAGAATGAGCACAGGCAGACAGAGTGGCAGGCAGAGGCAGAGGGAGAAGCACGCTCCCTGCAGAGCAAGGAGCCCGTTGTGGGACTCGATCCCAGGACACTGGGATCATGACCTGAGCTGAAGGCAGCCCCCCAACCAACTGAGCCACCCAGGCATCCTGACGAGACGTTATTTTTAAGTAGGCTATTTGGTTGCAGTTTGAGCAGATGTGCTAATGGGCTCACTTTCTACCATTAGACCAGTTTGTAATACAGAAAAATACTCAATTCTCATGCCTTACTCCTCTAGAGCTCTTGTTTTGTTGTCTAGCACCGCTGTCAGAAAAACAGCTACATTGAAACATTTCAGGAATCTAAATAAGGAGGACATTCTTATAACAAAATCGTACTAAAAGAACTTTGTAAAGTGTATCCACTTAAAAATTATTCCCAGTCTATTTTTTTAAGGTTTTATTTATTTATTTGAGAGAGAGAGCACAAGTGGGGGAAGTGGGAGAGGGAGAAGCAGACTCCCCACTGGCCAGGATGAGCGATGTGGGTCTCGATCCTAGAATCCTGGGATCATGACCTGAGCTAAAGTCAGACACTTAACCGACTGAGCCACTCAAGTGCCCTACTCCCAGTCTATTTTGACAGAAAGCAGATCAGTCCTTGCTGAGAGCCAGTCAGAACTCAAAGTGTACACTTCATATGGATATATTTTGTTGTATGTAAATTATACCTCAGTAAAATTGGTTTTTAAATGTTAAGGAAAAAAAAAGGCATGACCTTGCCATAATTACTGTTTTGCCATAGTAGGACGTGCTTGGGATGGTGTGGACTGTCAGGCTACAAATGATCCAGTTAGTAATGTCACAGTGGCCCTACGCAGTCCGGATTTCAGTGACCTCTGGAATAGATCAGGTCTTATATATTCTGTAGTAACACTGTTATTTACAACAGATACCAATACCACATGACCTATGTAGTTTATTTTCATGCAGTTTTCACATTAACAGTTCATCTAGATTTTCTTTACTGGGAAATAATATATAATATATATATAAGGGGCACCTGGGTGGCTCAGTGGGTTAAAGCCTCTGCTTTCGGCTCAGGTCATGATCCCAGGGTCCTGAGATCGAGCTCCACATCGGGCTCTCTGCATGGCAGGGAGCCTGCTTCCCTTCCTCTCTCTCTGCCTGCCTCTCTGCCTGCTGGTGATCTCTGTCTGTCAAATAAATAAATAAGGTCTTTAAAAAATATATATATATATATATATAAATAATATGTAAGTATAATATAATAATAATATAAGAGAGGTAGCATCCAGACAAACCCAAGGTAAAGATGAGCCAAGTCATTAGTGACTTTCAAAAACCACTATAGTTACTTATTTTTAATTGTTTTTTCTTGTTAAAAAATTGTTATATTTTTTAAAAAGATTTATTTATTTCGGGGAGGGGCACATGGGCAGGGTAAGGGCAGAAGGAGAGGGAGAAAGAATCCTCAACCAGACTCCCCTCTGAGTGTGGAGCCTGCCATGGGCTCTATCCCAGCACCCTGAGATCATGACCTGAGTTGAAATCAAGAGCTGGCCACCTAACCAACTGAGCTACCCAGGTGTCCCACAAAATTATTGTTCTTCAGTGTAGAATATTTGCAAAATACCAACAAGTATATATTTTTTTCTGTCAGGTCTTTATTCTGTGTGTGTGTGTGTGTGTGTTTAATATAGGTGGACACCTTACATATTGTTAGGTAACCTGTCTACTTTTCTCACTTACCAATATAGCAAAGCTGTATGAACATAAGTTCATAGCAGTAAAGAAGTTATGCCCAAATAAAAGTCAAAGTTTTTCCCCCTGAATTTTCCTTTAGGAAAGAGAGAATTACCCTATGTTTGAGGCCTTACAAAGATCCTCGTAATGAACACTCTTGGCTAATTTATTTTGAAGTAAAACACAATTTGGCAAGCACTTTACTTTAAAATGACCTCAATCTGTGCTAGTTTTGGATGCTTATAGAGATCATTGGATTGAATCAGTTTTTTAAAAACGTGAAAAATTTGAACATAGTATATTCCTATAGGAATATTCCTATGTAGGAATATTCATAGTATACATGCATAGTATACATATGTAGGAATATACATAGTGTATTCCTACATAGGACCTCACATGGAAATGTTGGCTATCATTATAAATAGGCTAAAGATCACTTAAGTCAGTACAGGTAATGGTAACATTGTAGAGTTTATGATTATCTGCTTACCAGACAAGTTAAGAAGATGATTGTATAATTGGCACTGAGAAACAGTTTTCAGGAACAGCATCATGCATGAATTCAAAACATTGCTGTGACTCAAACATAATAGATGGAAGAAAGATGATGTGTTCTAATTGTAAGAGTGGGTCTAATGATGGCAAAAGCACGATACCAAGATAAAAGTGAAGAGTAAATCAGTGTGAAAATGACATATGTGAAAGTGAAAAAAACAATGCTACATCAATTTATTAATGTTAACATGACTTTAAATATCTGTATATATTTAAATAACTAAATGTTGTAGGTGGATATTTACTATTTCATCTATATTTTTCAAATGTCTGTATGATCCAGTTAGCTAAACAACTTTCTCTTTTTTTTTTTTCCTAAAGACTTTATTTTATTTGTTTATTTTTGAGATAGAGAGTGTGCACCTATGTGCAGGGGTCGGGGGCAGGGAAGGGGGGCGGAGGTAGAGGGCAGAACTCCAAGCGGGCTCCACACCCAGTGCAGAGCCCAACATGGAGCTCTGGCCTGAGCCAGATCATGGCCTGAGCCAAAAGCAAGAGTTGGTTAAGCATCCATGTGCCCCCATGTGCCCCGGAAGATTTTATTTTTTAACTAATCTCTACAACCAATGCAGGACTGGAACTCACAGCCCTGAGATCAAAGGTCGCATGCTCTACTGATTGAGCTAGCTAGACATCCCAACAACTTTTTCTTTTTAATTCTCTTTGGGAGACTGGGGATTGACGTATGTTAGGGTCATCTTATATTGAAGCATATATTGTATGTTCCAGATTAAAGGGTAGGGTCTTTTTAAAGCTTTTGTCATATATTGCCAATTGCCCTCAGGTATTTCATACCTGTTTAGATCTCTATCCAGACTGTATAATAATGCTGTTTCCCAAATCCATCCCAATACTGGGCGTAATCAGTTAAAAAATAATGCATCCCCACCTAACATTTTGAAAATGTTTCTTTGCCATTTGTATCTTTTTTGGCCATTATGTATTCATGATCTCTGCTCATGTCTTTCTAGCAATATTTCTTTTTCTAATGCGATTTTCTTAGGTGATTTGTATTAGATTCTTTAAATGATATGTAAAGAGATTTTTTTCATATGTTAAGGATATTAAGCCTTTTCTTATATATTTCAAATACTAATTCCTACCTTTCTTATTTTGTTGTTGTTTTAATCTTTCTGTTCTTTCTGATTTAGTTTTAAAGTGTTCAAGATCTTGTCATGCATTCAGTTTTTGGGAAACGGGGATAGGACAATGTTGTAATCTATGTGAACACTCAGTCTAATTTCTTGGTTTGCTTTCTTGTTTCAGGGCGATGCTGGATCTTTTCTTGTCTGAATGTTATGAGGCTTCCATTCATGAAAAAATTCAATATTGAAGAATTTGAGTTTAGTCAATCTTATCTCTTTTTCTGGGACAAGGTAAGGGACTGATCTTGCAAGATTCTTGTTTCAGTATCAACCTTGATAGGGACTATCTCTTTATTTCTTGCTTTTCCAGTTGTAGTTTGCCTTCCATGATAGATGGGACACCACTTATTCTGATTTCCAAAGTATCAAAGGTTGACTCTTCAAAGGCAAACTGCTTTTGTTTGGTAGGTGGTTACTTTTTTGCAAGGAAATAGTAAGTCTACTTACTGACTCCCCTACCGCTTCTTTGTTTCTGAACTTACTTAAAATTTTTTATTTTGTTTTTAATAATTTCTCCTTTTACCATCTTTATTTAGGTTATTTGGTCTTTCTAGAACCTAATTTCCCATCTCTGGGTAGTACTTATATGAAAAACAGTAAATAATTTTACTTAATTTTTTAATTTTTAAAATGTACTTATATAAGTATTCATTAGAAATTTACTGATTAAGACTCTAAATATCAGATTTTGTTTCAAAATGAAGCAGTTCATGGTTTTGGATAAACTATTGGAATGTATCTATAGAAATATAAGAAGAAACTTTAAATATTCGTATGAAACCAGATACTGATACTTAATTACCAGCTTTAGTTTAAAAATACGAACTGTGGTGGGGCTATGGTAGGCCCAAACTCCTGTTGTATTGCTAGTACCAATAAAAGTTTTAGCTTTCTTTTCCTTTAATTTCATTTAACTTCTCTTATCTAGGTTGAACGTTGTTATTTCTTCTTAAATGCTTTTGTGGAAACAGCCCAGAAGAAGGAGCCTGAAGATGGTAGACTGGTGCAGTATTTGCTTATGAATCCCGCGAATGATGGTGGACAGTGGGATATGCTTGTCAATATTGTTGGTAAGAGCCTTTCTCTGATGGAACTGAAACTCAGCATGATCAAGCAGGGCCCTGTAGTTGGGCACAGGCCGTTTCTTTGGTGGTTATGTGCAGAGTAAAATCAGTCCTCTGGAAGGATATACAGTTAGCTCTGAGAACTTTTATCTCATACTCTCACCTTTTAAGTACCTTTCTTAAATGAGAGGTAAGGAGATAGGTACTGTGAAGAGTTAGTTGGAGAAGAAACGGTTGTATTAAGTAGAACCAACTTTCTATGAAAAAGTTTATCTTTTGTCCATCAATATAATCAAGATAGAGCTGTTTAATAACAACTGCAGCGGGTTAATAATATCCTCGTTCAAAAAAGTGGTGTCTTTTGGGAAAACCTCATCATGCTGAGCTCTTTACATAGTATTATAAATAAAAAGAGCAGAATTCTTTCTTAGATCTATTGATAAATATCCAGATTCAGTGACCTGTTTATTAATATGAAGCACAAGATTGTTAAGTTTTCTGATTTAGACCAGCACACTATGGCCTGTTCTTTAAAGCGATGGCTATTTTTGCCACAGTTTCTAGTGCTGAAGTATGCTTTTACCTTATTGAACACCAAAATATGTTTTCTTTTAGAAAAATATGGTGTCGTCCCTAAGAAGTGCTTCCCTGAATCTTATACAACAGAGGCAACCAGAAGGATGAATGATATTCTGAATCACAAGGTGCAACATATGGAGCAGGGTGGGATTGAATTTAGTGTACTTACCTTAAAACTCTTAACTGATTTTCCAGAGGGATTCCTGGGAGTTTCAGTGTACAGTTTATATATAATGTAGCTATTCAGTGTCTATCAGAGGCAAAGTAGCTACATATTAACTTTAAAAATAATTGAGCTTAGAGAGTTTTATTTTTCTTTTTAAAAACCTACTTTTATCTCTATTGATTTAAATGCTTTCTTTTCTTTTTTATAAGATTTATTTATTTGACAGAGAGAGAGACCACAAGTAGGCAGAGCGGCAGGCGGAGGGAGAGGTAGAAGCAGGCTCTCCACTGAGTAGGGAACCTTATGCAGAGCTCGATCCCAGGACCTTGGGATCATGACCTGGGCTGAAGGCAGCTGTCCTACTGACTGAGCCACCCAGGTGCCCCAATTTAAATATTTTCTTATGCGTACTGAGGAAAGAAAGTCCCATGCTTAATATGGGCCATAAACCCACTGCGTTCTAGTGGCTGGGGGAGCTTTATGTTCTGGTAAAACCAAAGAGAATTATTTGTGAGATTTTCTTAAAGAGTATGCAGAGCGCTGAGGCGTCCCCAAACCACATCAGTGTAGTTTATCCACCCACTAAAGATTTGATGTAGTCACTGAATTGCTTTTTGTTGCTTCAGTTATCTTTTTTTTTTTTTAAGATTTTATTTATTTATTTCACAGTCAGAGATCACAAGTAGGCAGAGAGGCAGGCAGAGAGAGAGGGGAGGAAGCAGGCTCCCTGCTGAGCAGAGAGCCCGATGTGGGGCTCGATCCCAGGACCCCCGGATCATGACCCAAGCTGAAGGGAGAGGCTTTAACCCACTGAACCACCCAGGCGCCCCTATTGCTTCAGTTATCTTAATGAATCATTCTTTTTCTCTACATAACCTATTTTCCCAAGGTGCAATATGTATATATATATTTAAATTTTTTATTTTTTTATTTTTATTTTATTTGAGTAAACTCTGCACCCAATGTGGAGCTTGAACTCACAAACCCAAGATCAAGTGTTGCATCCTCTATTTACTAAGCCAGCCAGGCACCCCCCAAAGGAAGGTTATAAATCTTATAGGGATGCTACTCTACCAGCCAGACCTCTTTTTTGAGAACTGGGAGTTGCCAGAATCTCCTCTCTTGATCTACAAGGCTGAAATTGGATTTGTCATCCCTGGATTTTAATATAAACTATAGATGTGTTTCCCCAATATTAGAAGTAGGTTATTTACCACCCAGGAAACTCAGAATTCTTATCCACAGGTTAAAAGATCCTTAATAGTATATCTTTGGATTTCATTTTAAAGGAGAGCAAGATCCTTTTTAGAGCACTGTGGTTAGATTTAAGACTCACCTTTATCTCAGGTACTTTCAAAATTGAAAACAACAAAAATGAAAACTATAAGGTTGGCATAGCTATTGTTATAATGATTTGGTAAGGAGGGAGAAGTGAACAACCAGTAAAATTCTAAATAAAAATCTAGAGTGACTTAGTGGCATAATAATTTTAAGTCTCCTGCTTTTCCTAGGGGTGATAGGCATTATGGAATCAGACGTTTTCCCCATACCCAGGCCCATATTGGCACAGAGGGTATCATTAGTTGCAGAGCAGGAACAGGTCCATCTAGAATTCTTTGGGAATAAGCCATGTTTTTTCCCTGTATAGAAAGTTTTTAGCCATTTTAAGTAGACTGGTTGGGGAAATACATATATGTTTTTATGAACTTTGCCCTAGGTCTTGGTTTAGTTACACTTCAAAAGAACTAGTACTGGTATACTAGGCTCATTTACAATTGGAGTTGGGTTAACTATTTGGAGACTGAATAAGTTTCTGTCATAGATGAGAGAATTCTGTATACGACTACGGAACCTGGTACACAGTGGAGCGACCAGAGGAGAAATCTCAGCCACACAAGATGTCATGATGGAGGAGGTAATAACAATTATTTGGAATTTTTGTGACTGTTCTAAAGAGCTCTCAGAATATTTCCATCTGTTAAACTGATTAGGAAGCACAGTCATCGCAGTAAATGTAGAATTGAGTTTAAAATTAATTACTTTATGCCTAAAAAACTGAGGTGTAAACTTTGTATTTTAATATGGGACTTGCACTTAACATCTTCTAATTCTCAATTTAACGTTCTATACAATTCATTCTTTTATTTATTTCATAAATATTGAATATCTGCTAGGACTTTGGCACTAGGGATACAAAAAGGAGAAAGACATAGTCTCTACAAAGTGTTCAATCTCTTGGAAAAAGAAATATATGATTAGTTATGGTAAATCCTGTGTCACAGGTTTGTAAAAAAGGATTTTTTAGTCCTCTAGGACTCCCTCTTAGAGGAGGGAATAACTAATTCAACAAGCTGAAGGTTTCTTGGGGAAGATATTTGAACCAGCTCTTAAAAAACAAAAGGAATTTATCAGATGGCTGATTGGGAAGACCATTCCAGACAAAGGGAATTGCATATACAGTGGCATGAACAAAGGTGGAATCCTCAGAGAACAGTGTAGCTGAAACATAGTATCTTGTGTGTGATTGGTAGCAAATAAAGCTGGAAAGGCAGGGCTGTAAGGGATCTTAGGTAGTGGCCAGGACTTTTGGCTTTATTTTGTAGGAATAAAGATTGGAAGCTACTGAAGGTTGTATCACTTAAAATAACGTATGTAAAAACATTTTTGGAAAACATGAAAAGCATTAAGCAAATATTAGGTGGTGATATTTATTATCAAGGCAGTTAATCTTTATTAAGACTGTATATAATACAGATGGATATGTATAAAAGTATGAATTACTTTGAGAAAAGAAAAAGCATTTTCCCTTTTCATCCACTGGGCCCATTACTAGTGGGTTTCATGACTAAGAACCAATCAACTAACAGTTTCCTTTCAAAACTGTTTGTATAGAGTTAAAACGGCCTAATTTGGGACACCTGGGTGGCTCAGTTGGTTAAGCAGCTTTTTCGGCTCAGGTCATGATCCCAGCGTCCTGGGATCAAGTCCCACATTGGGCTCCTTGCTCAGCAGGGAGCCTGCTTCTCCCTCTGCCTCTGCCTGCCACTCTGTCTGCCTGTGCTTGCGCTCTCTCTAACAAATAAATAAATAAATACTCTTTAAAATGGCCTAATTTTTTCACTGCCATGGACAAAGCTAATATTTCACTTGTGTTTTCCTTTGAATTTCAGAGAGCCAGTTAAAGTGTAGTTGAGAGCATGGTCCTTGGAATCAGACTGAGTTCTAGTCTTCTCATTATTTAACAGGTGTGTGACCCAGGACAGGTTCCTTAAGCTCTCAGGTCTGTTCAAGTAATGTATCTAGCCTTGTATCTAGCTTCACACAATAGCTGTTTTTCCTTTCCTTTCTTTTCCTTCTCTTCCTTTCCTTTCCTTCTTCTCTTCTTTTCTTTCTCCCTTTCTTTCTTTCTCTCCTCTTTCTTTCTTTCTCTCGAATCTCAAGCAGACTCAGCGCTGAGCGTGGAGCCCAACATGGTGCTCAGTCTTACAACCCTAACATGACCTGAGCTAAAACCAAGAGTAGGACACTTTACTGACTGAGCTACCCAGGTGACCCTATTACTTAAATATTCATTGAGTGGATTGGATGCAGGGGTTTCATGTTGCTAAGTGCATTTAAGTTATCTATCTACCCCTTTTTTCTAAGGATTCCTATTTAAGAGAGGTATCTAAGAGTAATAGGAAAAAGTAGTCTTTGGAGTTAGACATGGATTTCAGTTTTGGCTTTATCATTTACAGCTCTCTGATATGGGGTAATATGTTTAACCTGTCTGAGATTCAGTTTAGGATTTAAAATATATTCCTCATTGGATTTTTGTGAGGATCAAATAAGGAATTAGATAGAAGAATGCAAGCCATGGTCCCTGGCACATAGCAGTTGTCCAGTATGTGTTAATTCTCTTCCTTCAAGCTTGGAATGATCTCTCTTGTTGAGGCCATATTTCTTGCATAATTTGTCTTCATTTATGATTATAGTAAAATGGTATGGTGTAGTAAGCATAAAAGTTCTATAAACAGTTCTGGAAAAGAGCCTAGATAATATTTCTTACAAATCATAAGCATCCTGTTGGATTTTGTTGTTTGCTTTAATGATCTTTCAAATAGTGTATCTAAGATCCATGTCTTGACCCTGGGATTGGCTGATAAAAATTAGGGCAGATATATTTCATATATTTTTCCTTCCCTACTCCTACCTCAGAAAAATAGTAAAACACCCCCTTACTGAGTCCTGAGTATGGTGGATGTTTTATAAGATTATTTACCTAATGATTCTGCCTAAACTGTTGACTCCAGAATTCTGTGTGGTCAGTCTTTAGATTTTTACAGACCCCTAAACCCCTCCTTATTGATTCTGACTCTTTGGTAATGACAGAGTCTAGCTCTGGTTTTAAAGCCACAAATTAGTACCTATGATTTGCCTAGCCTTGCAGCCTTGTAGGCACATCAAAATAATGACTAAATCAACAGCCATGAAGCTCGGATGGCTTTGAATGAAATGTGTTTGTACTAAGGGCATTATTTAGAGAAGTGCAGGTTGCTTGTTGTGATGACAGACCAGACAGATCCATTTTGGAAACATGTAGTCCCCTTTACTGCAATGTTTTCTCAGTGCATCTACTCTTTTTTTTTAGCCTCCAGATCTCCTTAGGATTAATGTAGTCTCTCAAAACTCTGGTAAAAACAAAACATAAAGACTAGAAGCAATATTTACCAGTGCCATGAAAAGATATAGGAAGCCATTATGATTTGCTGAAGAAATTCTATAGCAGTGGCTCTCAGCTCTTAAAACTGGAATATAGGCCTAGGCTTGCTCCAGATGTGCAAGATCAGTTTCCCTGAGACTGGAACCTAATTATCTGTATTTTTATTTTTTATTTTAAAGACATCTTTGCATAAAGAACATTTTCTAAATATCAAAAATATAAGAAGGTATACAGTGAAAAGTCTTCTTTCCATCCTATTCTCCATCCTTCTAGTTCTCCTGTATCCCCCAACCAGTTTTTTTAGTTTGTTTATATATTAGTTGTTAGTTATCCTTCCAGAAACCTTTTTTTTAAATAATCCAATATGAGTTTATATTATTTTCCTCCCTTTTTCTATGCAGAGGTGTTAGTCTATTACTCATATTATTCTGCACAGTGTTTTGTTTTTTAACTTAACAATATGTCTTGGTAATCTTTCTAAATTGATACATAAAGAGTTTCTGCATTTAAAAAATATTTGCATAGAATTCTGTTGTATAAATGTATCATAACTGATTTATTTGGTCCTTAGTAATAGACATTGTGATTATTGTATATTTTATATATATTATATATATTAAAATATAATAAATAATCTTGTAATACATTATTTTGCATGTATGCTTGTATAATTGTAGGTATATTTCTGGAAGTAGAATTTTTTTTCTTTAAGTATGCTCCATGCCCAGCATAGAGCCCAGTGCAGGACTTGAACTCACAATCCTGTGATCAAGACCTGAGCTGAAATCAAGAGTTGGACACTTAACTGAGCCACCTGGGTGCCCCAAAGTAGAATTTTTTTAAAGTAAGCTTTACTACTCCCAATGTGGGCTTGAATTCATGACCCCGAGATCAAGAGTTGTATATTTTACTGACTGAGTCAACGAGGTACCCCAAAGAAGTAAAATTTTTGAGTCAGAGAAAATATTCATTTGCAATTTCAGTATGTAATGCAAATTATCTTCTTTGGGGATTATACCAGTTTATAATACTTCACAAAGTGAAGTAAAGTAAATGTCTTAAGAGATGTGCAATATCTGATAGAACCTATTTCCTGTTAGTTTTACCAAGGCAATATATTTATCAAACAACTGGATACTTACCAGTTACCTATCAGTTACTTAATGATCCTTTATCTATCAACTGTTTACCTATCAGTTACTTAACTGATAGGTAAACAGTTGATAAACGATTTGATAGGTAAAGTATCTCATTGTAATATTTTCTTACTGTGAGTGGGGCTGAGCATCATTTCTGTGAATTGTATATTCATATCTTTAGCTTGTTTTTCTTCTCTCATAATTTCTAGGCACTCCTTACCTTGGCCTTTTTTGATGTAAATTGCTTTTTTTTTCTTAGTCTTTTGTTTATCTGTGATATGCTTTTTTCTTGGTATGCAGAATTTTTTACTTAGATGTCAAATTTGAAATTTTTTATAGTTCTTAAGTAGAAAGACTTTTCTCTAATTATGAAAGAATTCTTCCATTTTTCTTCTAGTACTTGTAGGGTTTTGATTTTTGTATTTGAATCTGTAATCTGTTTTAGAATTTATCCTGGCCTAGGGTATGAGGCATGTATCTAACTTTTTTCCCTAAAGGCTACCCAATTTACCCACATTTTTTTCCTTTCCATCCTCTCTCTATCCCTTAATTTAATGCCATTTTTATTCTTTTAAAGCCTCTGGGCTTTAAATTCTGTTCTGTTAGTTTATTCATTTGCCAATAACTGTATTTAGTTGCTGGAGCTACTTAGTGTTGTAATATTTGTGAGACTAGTCCCATCTCATTCTTCTCTTATTATTTTCCTGGCTAATTTTGTTTTGGCATCTAATTATGGCATCTGTACTTTTAAAAGCTTCTCAGATGATTCTGGTTAAGATCCACTACTATGAAGAAATAACATTTTCTAGTCTTCTGTTTTGGATTCTGGAAGAGAAAAGGGAATTATTCTTTTGATAGCCTTGGAGGATATCTCTGACACTGAATAAGGGAGTAACCTCAGGTTAGTTCTTAAAGGTTCTTAAAGGAAAGAGAGAATGTTCACCTATTTTTTTTCCCTTCCCTTTTTACTAAAGAGATATAATCAGGAAAATCAGTAAGTACTTAAACCAAAGACTCTCTCTAATAGTTAAAATTCTGAAGTAATATGAACTAAGTATTTAAATTCAGGCAGTCTCTTAAGTATTCTGGAACTGAAAGTTAGTTGACTGAATTCCTTCAGAAGTGAAATTTTCACATCTCCAAACAATATAAAGATTATTTACTAAGGAGTTAAAATGGAGATAAGTTGTGTATCATGTTTACTTACAACCCTAAATACATTTTGCATCATTATCTGTCATGAAAACCAAACATAATGAAGAACCTTTGTGAACTATCATTTAAATGTCTTCATTGGATCTAAATCACATTTTTCTATTTAGCTCATTGAGAATCAGAGTTGTTTCGAAAATAAACCTGCATTTCTTCTATCATAGTTTAGTGGATTATAAAAAGAAAAACAAAAGCCCACGAAGATGTTTTTTTCTTCTTGAAGTGGATGAAAAACTTTTATCCTCCTAACTCTTGACCTGAAAGAATGTTCAGAATTGCTTGCTGAGTCAGACTTGGATCCAACCAGCCCAAGGTTCTGTTTTGATGGCAGCACCCACAAGGCATACTGTGTGAAGCATTCTGGACCCCCACGGGAGTCAGTCACATATTTCTCAGTGCCTATTATATGGGAGGAGTTGCAGATAATACATGTTAAGTAACTTACATTTAGTAGGGGAATAAAATAAGTAATACAAAGTGAAGTAAAGTAAATGTCTTAAGAGATATACAAGCATGTCTAATTCCAAAGATGGAATTGGTACATATTACTTGGGGGATCAAGGAAGGCTTCCTAGAGAAAGTTGCATTTGAGATACACTTTGAATGAAGTAAGTTTGGAGTGAGAAGCATTCTAGATATGCTTACAGGAGATTTGGTGAGCAGTGAGTAGGCTTTTACCTAGAGTCTTGGGGAGGAGCAAGAATGGTATTTCTCAGAGAGTGATGTGAAGTCTGCATTAGAATCATCAGAAGCTTGTCAAAAATACAGATTTCTGGGTCCCACTATAGATATACTGAATCTGAATCTCTGGGGATGGGCCCTATAATCTGCATTAAATTAGTGATCCTGAGACACACTGAAGTTTGAAGCTAGAATAATGTGGAAAGTTAGAATTAGACATAACATCATAAGAGTTCTGAATATTAGTATATGTGCTGCCAAAGCAAGCACGAGTTTTGAATATTAGGGTAAGAGTTTAAGTAAGAAATGAGCAGTTAGATTTAGGGGGAATGATATGAAATAAAGCTGCCCTTTAGGAGATTAATTTAATTAGGTGAAGCTGGAAGGAGGAGAGTTAGGGAGACCAGTGATGAAGCCGTGGCAGTTCAGGTGGGACTGATTAGGCCTGAACAAGGGTAGTGACAGTAGAAATAGAAAAGAGGGGAGAAACAGAGAGCTCTGAGAGGAAAAATATATGACTTGGCAGCTTATCTACCAAGAATTCATCATTAAAAATAATGTTAAGGAAATGAATAAATACAAACAAGAAAGAGAATCAGACTTACACATACAGACAACAAACTGATGTTCACCCGAACGAAGGAGGGGGTTGAGGGAATAGGCAAAATTTTGGGGTGAAGGGGAGTGAGGAAAAGCATTGATACTTGTTAATTCCACAAGCATTAATGGAGTACCTACTAAATAACCTACTAAATAATAAGCATTTCTAAGTGCTAGCAGTACAGTTATGACCAAGACAGACATGGTCCCTGCTCTCATGGACTTTACATACTAATGGAGGGAGACAGACAAGTAAATGAACAGGAAACTATCTAATGTGATATGTACTTTGAAGAACAAATAATATGGTGATTGATGAGGTGGTCAGGAAAGGCCGTTCTGAGGTCAAATTTGAGCTGAGACATGAGTAACAGGAAGACCAGCTATGCAGAGATGTGGATACAGAGCATACCAGACAGAGGGGACAGTAAGTGCAAAAGCCATAAGATGGGAGAAAGCTTGGTGGAAAGAAGGTGGGAATGGTTGGAATGGGTCACATAGAGGAAAGGAGAACATGCCACCTACAAGCCAGGGTAATGAGTTTGCATTTGTAACCATGGCAGTTAAAGAAAAAATCCCTCTGAGTGTTTTGAGAATGGATAGTAAAATAAAGAGGAAAAAGTAGGGAGACTAGTTAAGAGGCTCTTCTGGTCCTGTAAAGGAGAGGTTATAATGATTGGGACCAGGCTGGTGGTGTGTGGAAAGGGCTAGCAAATGCAAATGAGAAAAATAATAAATAATAAGGCTTTGGAGGAGGGAAAGAGTGCTCACCAGTTCCCTAGAGAGCTTGTTAAAATGCAGATTGATTCAGGTCTGGATGGAGCTGGAAAGTCTGCATTTCAGTTTCTTTGATTCAAACACAGCTCTAGAAGTAGCCTCAAAATCATCATTTGACTATTAGTTATCAGCTCTCTATATGAGCTCATTTAACATCACAGAGGGGCACATAGCTTTTAAGTCTACTTTTTAATGTCTTTCCCTGCCTGAAAATATATTTAATGCCTCCAGAAAGTATTTCCTCTGCCTGCTTTTGCAGGCACAGGTGGGTGTTTTATAATTTGTTTTTAAATTAATTTATTTATTTTAGAGAAAGGGAAGGGGGACTGAGAGGGGCAGAGGGAGAAGAAGAAAGAGTCTCAAGCAGGTGGAGCCCAATGCAGGGCTTGATCTCACGATCCTGAGATCACAATCTGAGCTGAAACCAAGAGTTGGGCATGTAACCTACTGCGCCACCCAAGGCCCCTTTTTTAACAGATCGTTGCCTTTCTTCTGTTTCCCACTAGAAAGCAGTAGAGAGCTGTCTTCTCTTCTCCCCCCCCCCCCCCCCCCCCCCCCGCATATCAGCAGGAGCCAAGGTCCCTATGCCTTACTGCTTGTAACTAGCTTATTTACCCACCACACTGAACTTTCTTCAAAGTTCAGCTGTTTCCTGCTACCACCTTTGTGTCCTTGGGGCCTTTCTACTCTGTGATTGTAGGTCATTTTGCCTTTGAGCCTGATTCCTTGATCAGTAAGTTGGAGCAGATAATTTTTCTTTTTACGATTTTATTTATTTACTTGAGAGAGCTGAGTAGGAAGCCTTTGGGGGTGGGGGCTCCATCCCAGGACCCTGAGTTAATGACCTGAGCCAAAGGCAGATGCTTAACCCACTGAGCTCAGGCACCCCACGCAGATGATTTCTTAGGGGCACTGTAGCTTTGCATTTTTATAACAGTAAAAGCAACTAATATTTCTACAGTGCTTTAGAATTTATTGTACACTCTCTCAACAACCCAGTGTTGTAAGTACAAATGAAGATTCCAAGATTCTATCACTTCTGAAGTGGTTCAAAGCACTGAAATCTTTTAGCTCTGCCAGTTTTGCTCTATTACAAGTAGTTACGTTGTTACCTTTGAACTGCCTTTCAATTCTAACCCTTCTCATTACTATGGCTTCCCCTGTTCCGGGCCTGCCTGTAGCCAGCTTTAAGCTCTCACCCTTGTAAGGATTCATGACTGACTCTCAACTTTGTATCCTCCCTTCCTCCTCCCACTTGATGTCTGTCTCCCATTGAGCCGTGGGTATGGAAATTGACTTAGTCCCACATCATTTGTCTTTAAATTGAGATCCTCATGTTCCATGTTCCATGCCTTCTGTGTCCTTTTTTCTTTTTCAATTCCCTTTATTGATTTTATTATTCACCATGGTAGACTTCAGCAAATCATTGCAAATGAACAGATCTCTGTGATCGGGTACAATATTTTTAGAGACCAATCATAATGGACCTTTTTTCACAAAATTAGACTTGAGAGGCAGAACATTTCTTTATAAATTTACATTCTGTCTACTTATAAGCTGTATAATAAGTAATAATATAGGCAGTAAGTATAAATGGATATAAACTGCAAATAGGACTTGGGCCTTTCTGACCCCAAGTGCAGCTTTTCTGATACATTACAGGTTGTTCCACATATCCGCATTGTGAGGTTAGTTTAAACTCCCAGTGATTTTATTTACGTATTTTTTTAGGGTTTTATTTATTTATTTATTTAACAGAGAGAGGGAAAGAGAGAGAGAGATCACAAGTAGGCAGAGAGGCAGGCAGAGAGAGGGGAAAGCAGGCTCCCCACTAAGCAGAGAGCCCGATGTGCAGCTCAATCCCAGGACCCTGAGATCATGACCAGAGCTGAAGGCAGAGGCTTTAACTCATTGAGCCACCTGGGTGCCCCAACTCCCGGTAATTTTAATTAGCCAAGGAGATGGTCCCATAGAAGCCAGCTGGCCACAGAAGGCAGGTATAGTTGTGGCCTATGGCAGCAAAGTTTCTCTTCACTCCCCAAAGTGTGTAAGGGAAGGATCTCCGTGAATCCTTCTCCAACATCAATTTTTGGCACACTACTGTCCTCTTATATTTGGTTCATGTCACAGTTTTAAGACCACATTCTCTACCAATCTGTACTTAAGGAAATAATTGCAAACATTGGATTCTCCTGGTTTTTGTTGTCGTTTTCATTGTTTTTTAAACTGTAGTGAGAATCATAAGGATTACCTCATTAATTGGCTGGGAAGTGAGAGAAAAACAGAATCAGTTCCCTGGTAGCACTGACACATAGATCTTTCTGCCTTTAGCTTTCTAGCAATTTGGAAAGCCCGTATTCCCTGAATCCACTCCCTTGTCTCTCTTTTAACACCTTTTTTTATCGGGTTGGTTCCAATACTAAATCTAATCTAAAATCACAATTACAGGGCGCCTGGGTGGCTCAGTGGGTTAAAGCCTCTGTCTTCGGCTTCAGGTCGTGATCCCAGGGTCCTGGGATCGAGCCTCACATCGGGCTTTCTGCTCAGCATGGAGCCTGCTTCCTCCTCCCTCTGCCTGCTTCTCTGCCTACTTGTGATCTCTGTCTGTCAAGTGAATAAATAAAATCTTTAAAAATAAAATAAAATAAAATCACAATTACAAGTCATCTCATCCAGTAAATATTTCCCTAATACATACACCTGGTAGTGTCTAGCTAGGCATTGGGGATTTAGCAGTGAACAGAACAGACAGGAATTCCTGCCTTCGTATAATTTACTTTCTAATAGAGAGAGATGAATAAAATATATAAAAAGTATGATGTGCCAGAAGGTTAGTGCCATGGAGAAAAATAAAGGAGAGAAAAATAGAAGTTCTGGGATGGGGACTGGGTAATTTCAGTTGAAGTCAAAAATATATTTCCCTAAATGGACTAATTGCGGTTTTCAGTACGTACCTATATTCTGAGGAATATGGTTATAGTCTTAACTTTATTCAGTTGTGTGCAGTGACTTGTGTTCAATGCCTGGTATTTTTCTTTTGTCCTGAATGCCAGGTACATCTTGTGAGAAAAAGGTGACACTCCCAGGTTAGCCACCAGAGAGCAGACCTGGCTGTCCAAATCTCTCTTGTCAGTTTTCTACCTTTGAGAACAGAGAATGTTATTTTAGAACAGCCAGGCCTCTTATTGAGAAGATACAGTATCAGGGCCTCTGGAGATTATACTTTGGAAAAAAATTTTTTTAAGTTGGAGCTCATTTAACTATTGTTAGTTGGGTTGGAACCAAATATTTTTTCCAGAGGGTTACACACTGACCTAAATGTGAATGACATTGGATAATTTATAATTATGGTAAACAAACAATATAAAACAAAGCAACATGTCTCAAATTATAGTTTTACTAAAATTGAAGAGAAAGATGGTACTCTTATCCTCATTCATGCAATATAGACATCTTTAAAAAGAATTCGGACTTATAAAACACATGCATTAGGGCATAAGCATTTGTCTTGCAAAAGGATTCACCAAAGAATCTATTTAGATAGTGAAAATGAATTTCCACTAATGCATTTTTAGGGAGAAGGAAGAAATGATTTAACATTGTTTCTTTAGATAGAGCCAAATGGACAGTAAGGTACTATGTAAATTATAGTATAAAACATTTATACTTACATTTAAAATGTGCTTAAAGTAAACAGAAATTGACCTAGTTGTCTTAATCTTCATTAGGCCTGGCCCTAGCCTTTCCCTTTTATTGCCACCAATGTGTGGCCATACGCATGTGACAAATACTAGTTAGTAGTACACATCATTTAACAGTGTGATGATTACCAGAGGGGAAGGGGATGGGTGAAATAGGTGATGGGGATTAAGGAGTGCACTTGTCATTATGACCACAGGATAATGTATGGAAGTGTTGAATCACTATATTGCACACCTGAAACTAATAGAACACTATGTTAACTGGAATTAAAATAAAAACTTTAAAAAATGCTCATCATTTAGGTTTATGAAACCTTCCTCATCTAAGCGTGTTCTAAATGTACACTTTCACTGTTATTGTCTTGAGCATAGTTACTAGTAACAGTGTCCTTCTCACGATGACAGATTCCTAAGGTTGCCATTTGTGACCTTGGTGCTGAGCAAATACGAAGGATTCTCTAGTCCATGTGAATCCCAGACAGTTCATTAATCCATGGTTAGAGTAACTCAGTGACAGTTGCTAATAAGATGTGCTGCCCCTTTGGTCTTAGAAACCAACCTGAGAATGATACAGCATTAAGAGAATGGTGGTTAAAGCACCAGCTGTTCAGGCTCTTATAGTAAATACCAGTAAAAGAACATTCTCTCTTGGAAAACAGAACATAACAAAATGCAAGGCAAGCATAGCCTCTTCTGTTGGTTAATCTGCTTCTGTTAAGATAGTAGAATCATGCTTTGTCTTCTATTATAACCCATGAATTAAGCTCTTTATCCTTAATTAGTCATAGGCAGTCCTGTTACTCTGTTAATTTCTGTTATTTTAATAGCTGTCATTTTCTAGCTTTGGTCAGAACATAAGTTTGAACCGTGGTACCAGGTTTCAGTCTATCCCAAGGCTTTTGGAGGCCAGGAATGCAGTGGGGATGATGAAGAGAGGTAAATACATAGCAATTTCAGTTTTTGATGATGAAATACAAATGCAGACTGAGAGGACATCTTGTGTGTTTGTTCCCTGATGAGGGAGGAAGTCAGATAGGGCTGGGGTTATCTAATAAATTTCCCTCCAGATCAATCTGGAGAAAGTCCTGGCTTCTGCAATCAACCACTCAAGTACAGCTCAGAAGTACTCAAAACTAAGTTTGTTAAGTGGTCTTTCGGGGTGAAAGTGGTAGATGGGGATGGGAGAGGCATAGATTATCTGGTGATTTCTCTAAAACAAAGGCACGAGCAGATATTTCTGAAGGGAAAGGACCGTAAATTAGAGGAAGAATGTGGGTTCTGTCAGTTTAAGGACAATAGAGTTCTCCAGAGTAGGTGGTCCAAGGAGAGGAGGGGAAAGAGTGGTGTTTCTTATAGGCTATAGCTTTGTTTTTGTCCTCTGAGCTTTCCCTTTTGCCTGCTTTTAGGGTACCTTTGGGATCTGGCGTAGGTCATTCTCTGAGATATGTCATCTTCCTTGGTTGAGACCACAGGATGGAAAGAGCCCATAGAATTAGTAGGACATTATTTTATTATTTTTATTTATTTATTTATTTATTTGTTAGAGAGAGCGAGCGAGCACAGGCAGACAGAGTGGCAGGCAGAGGCAGAGGGAGAAGCAGGCTCTCTACTGAGCAAGGAGCCCGATGTGGGACTCGATCCCAGGATGCTGGGATCATGACCTGAGCCGAAGGCAGCCGCTTAACCAACTGAGCCACCCAGGCGTCCCAGTAGGACATTATTTTAAAAATAAAATAGCTCCATACTTCCGAGAATGACTCTGCAACATAGGTAGGGTTGGCCACCCTAATCTTAACCATGTTTAGTACACCTTAAAATGTAGAAGGATCAGGAGGGAGACAAACCAAAAGAGACTCTTAATGTCATAAAACAAACTGAGGGGGGTGAGGGGGAGGGGTATTGGGAGAGGGTGGTGGGGTTACATTATATGTTTATATAAAAATAAAAAAAATTTTTTTTAAATGTAGAAGGATCAAGTTTGGAGATTACTTCATCCTAATAGAGAATTTTCCAAAGTATAAGTTTCTAATCTATGAAATGAGAAAATAACAATGTTACTTTGGGAGCCATTGTTCTTCCCTTAACTAGAGGAGAAAGAGAGAGAGAACTGTCCTTAATGATAAGTAGAATTGATAGGTGATGAATTACTTGTATAATCAGCTTGTGGCAGGTGTGAATCCATGGTCTGTTTGTCAGAAATGGACTGGAGCTGGTGTGTTTGACTTCACCATCACCAAGCTCTGCATGTTGGAGTATAGGAAAACATTGCCTGTACCTGTGAATAAAGTCTTAATGATCAGAATGTTTTTAAAGAGAGCAGAAGTCCAGTTCAAAGTCCCTAAATTCAAATTTCACACCAGTCACTGGAGAGGAACTTTTGATTTAAGAAAGCTGTTTTTAATATGGTTCTTCTAGGGCTTGTTGAGCTACGTCTAAGACCTAGTTACTGTCCCTACTGATTAAATCTAGTTGCAGGGGGAGACCTTAGAGAAACATAAATGGCTCTACGGACTCAGTTGTTAAATTTTTATGCCAGAAGTGTTCAGAGAACAGAAGAGTTTGTGTGAGCTGGAATAATTAACTGGTGAAAATTTTCTGGGGGAGGGGTATCCTGCACTGAGCTGTAAAGTATGGGAGTAGGATTGGGATCCAGGAGCAGAGGAGACAACAAAATTATGACAGTGATAGTGAGCTGAATGCCTTCAGTGGACAGTAAAGAGAGACACAGACAAGCCTGACTGGAATGTGGGGTCTATGATGGGAAGTAAGGTTTGGTGAAGTTATAGGGAGCCTTTAAAACCTGGGAAAGGTGGGGCATCTGGGAGGCTCAGTGGGTTAAAAACTGGGAAAGGCACATTAAAACCACAGTGAGATATAATTAGATAACCACCAAAATGTCTAAAATTAAAAATAGAATGTCAGGTATTGGGAGGAATGCAGTACAACTGAAATTGTCTTACCCATTTTTCCTCTCATATTGGTGAGTATGTAAATTCCTTCAACCCCTTTAAAAACTGTGTGGATAAAAATGTCCATAGCAGTTTTATTTATAATAACCCCAAACTGCAGACAACTCCTGCGTCTTATTTCAGGAGAATAGATAAACTAATCTGTTTACACAGTGGAATACTAACACAGCAAAAGAGAATATGCTGTATGAGTCCATTTATATGAAGTTAAAGAAAGGCAAAATTAATCAATGGTTATATATGGCAAAATGGTAGTTACCTTGGGGGAGGTGTGGATTATTGATTGGTAGTTACATGGGTATATTTGTATGTAAAAAGTTGAATAGAGCTGTGTATTTCAGATTAATGCACTTTACATACTGAATATATGTTATGTCTTAATAAAAAAGTGAGAACAATTAGGTTCTGGAGTTGAAATTTGTTGTGGGGATATTAGGGAAGCATTATGGAATCTTAACTAGTGAGGTGACTTGAAGAAACTGGTACTTGTAAAATGATTCATCCTCTAGTAATGTGGAGAATGAAACAGTGTTCAGATCAGCTCTCATATCTAGATCAGATACAGTGCTACGTGCTATAGGAGACACAAAATAGCCAAGACCTGGTCCTTAGCCTTCCAAAGTTTATGGTCTTTTGGAGGAGATAAGTTATATGAAACCCAGAAAGTTACAGTAATAAATGCTTGATTCATGGTGGTATGGAAACAGCACTGAAATCAGATCTGAGTTCAGATCGTAATTCTGTCATGTATTAATTTTTTTACTTCAGTCAAGTTATTTATTTCCCTGAATGTTGGTTTCCATATCTGTAAAATAGGAATAACATCTACTTTTGCTGAAAAGATTCAGAGATGTGGTATTCAAAGATTATAGTACAACACAATAACATTCAGTAAATGTTCCCTTTTCTTAAACCCTGTACCCATAGAGCGATATTTCTTTTTTTTTTAAAGATTTTATTTATTTATTTGACAGATAGAGATCACAAGTAGGCAGAGAGGGAGGCGGGGGGGGGGAGGCATGCTCCCTGCCGAGCAGAGAGCCCGATGCGGGGCTCGATCCCAGGACCCTAGGATCAAGACCTGAGCCGAAGGCAGAGGCCTTAACCCACTGAGCCACCCAGGCGCCCCAGCTTGTTTTTTAAACAACCTATGACCTTAGTTCAGATCATGGTTTGGCACTTACTGGCTACGTGACCTTAAGTAGTTTACTGAATTTCTTTGTCTCAGTCTCTGGCAGAGAGGGAAAAGGGAGGGGAAATTATACCTCAAATGAGTGTTAAGAGGAATTAAGGGAACCTAACAGATATGTAGTATCTAGCATGAAAGGCACACTAATATAAGATCCATTTCTCTTGAATGTAATAGACTATACAAATGTGTAATACAAATAATGCAGGTAATAAGTCATGAAATTGGATCAGAGTGGGTACTGTGGAGTAGAGGAGGAGGAGGTTCATCACGTTGTAGTTTTAAAAGACATAGCAAATTTAAGCCATCAAATGAAATGAAATCTTGCCATTTGTGATGACGTGGATGGAACTAGAGGGTATTATGCTGAGCGAAATAAGTCAGTCAGAGAAAGACAGTTATCATATGATCTCCCTGTTATAAGGAACTTGAGAGGCAACGTGGGGGATTTGGGAGGTAGGGAAGGAAAAAATGAAACAAGATGGGATCGGGAGGGAGACAAACCATAAGAGACTCTTAATCTCACAAAACAAACTGAGGGTTGGGGGGTTGGGGGGGAGGTAGGGAGATGGTGGTTGGGTTATGGGGAGGGTATGTGCTGTGGTGAGTGCTGTGAAGTGTGTAAACTAGCGATTCACAGACCTGTACCCCTGGGGCTAATAATACATTATATGTAAATAAAAAATTAAAAAATAAAAGACATAGCAAATTTAATATAGTAGAGGGAACTTTTCCATACTGTGATCTTAAAGAAGGTATTTCTCTATGCTTCTATTTTTGTCTTTTTATAAGATGAAAATAATACAGAATATATCCTTGGATTATAATGATGCTAACTTGAAGGTGTGACATCATTAGAAACTACCACAACCCAAAACTGATGCCTTCCACTAGAAATTATTCTTGTTCTAAAAATACTTCTAATAGGCATTTTTACCCAAGCTCCACCTGAAAAGTTAATGTCTTTTCTATGAGTGGAGATCCCTGTCACAATCAAAGGAAAACCTAGATGCCTAAAGGGAAGGAAATCCATTTAAAATATGTCCCTTTATTTGTCACTTGAAATATAATCAGCAGAGCAACAACCCCAGTCTTGTTGAGTATCAGTGGTGAGTGGTTTCTTGGCTAAAGAAGTTTAATTTGCAAGGCAAATACCAAGTACTAAATATTAATATTTCAGAATTGTATTGTTCAGAGTGTTTATGAACTCACAAGTCAGCTGATCAAATCCTGGACATCACATATTGCATGGAACACTGGGTGTGGTGCATAAACAATGAATTTTGTAACACTGAAAAGAAATAAAATAATATAAAATGAAAAAAATCCTGGACATCAACCTTCAAATTTTTGGAGCAATATTAGATGTCCTGTGAAACTTCTGGCCTGAATTAGCAGCTGATTTCTAATGTTTCCCAAGCTTGAGGAAAACGAAGAGGTAAAAAACAACACCTTTCCCTAGCCATTGCTCATTTACCCTCCTTCTTTCTTCCAGATATTCCGAGTAGTGTGCATTTGTTTGGGTAATCCACCAGAGACATTCACCTGGGAGTATCGAGACAAGGATAAAAATTATCAGAAGATTGGCCCCATAACACCGTTGGAGTTTTACAGGGAACATGTCAAGCCACTCTTCAATATGGAAAATAAGGTTGGAGACTAGCACTGGGAGCCACTTGCTCTTTACTTTCAAATATGTGTTGGCTACAAGGAGGGGTCTAAGATTTTTGAGTTAACATGGATGGTCATCAACCTGGACAGTAAACAAACTTTTTTCTCCTTTCCTCGGAGGTATTTTATGTACTTAATGATGGAGTTGGTCATCTGAGGATATCTGACCTTTCCCCAGTGCTCCTTTTCAGAGACTTCTAACCAGCAGTCAGTTTAATTCCCACACAATCCCCTGATTTGGGGCCAGAATCAATCTCAGGTGCAAAACAATAAAAGGAGATTAGGTGTTTCTCACCATGAGTTCAGAGCATCTCTGTACTATGGGTTTCACTGGGAACTTTCACATGGAAAGGAGCACTCTCCCATCCTAGTTTTTCCTGCTCTCTTTAGGTCTTCTCCACCAATCTAGCAAGATGACCAGAGCCTCTTACTTCCTTGGCATTTTGACCCTCTTAGAAGCAAGTGGCTTTGTTTTAGGAATAGAATCTCAGTGTGGTTGCTGTGTTGCCAGGAGTTGAGCCTGTCTTGTAACTTGAGAACAGCAGTCTTATAGTGATGGGATGTCCATCTTGCCTTAGTGCATAAATTCGTGAGAACTGGTTTTGGGGCAGTTCTTGCCAGGAGGAAAAAACAAGTAGATGCAACTCCCAAAGGGTGTTCTTGCACTAACTAGATTATGCAAGAATCTCTCCTCACATGACTTTGCCACCTTTTGTTTCTTTGTTAATTAGCAAGGTACTTGTAATGTTTTTTTTCTTGCAGGCAGAGGTGATGAGTTTGATGCCCATATATGAATTTAGAGGAGAGGTGAACCTTGTTTGACCTCCTGGTTTTATGTTCTAATCAACATGTTACTAATCTCAATAGATTTGTTTAGTGAATGACCCTCGGCCACAGCACAAGTACAACAGAGTTTACACAGTGGACTACTTAAGCAATATGGTTGGCGGGAGAAAAACTCTATATAACAACCAGCCCATTGACTTCTTGAAAAAGATGGTTGCTGCCTCCATCAAAGATGGAGAGGTTGGTATCGTTTCTGTGTCTTCCCCATTGGGGTAAAAACCTCTTCTTCATTTGTTTCGTGTAATAGGAAAACAGGATTTATGTTGACTTTCTTTCTTCTTCCTTCCTCTATTTCTAGGCTGTGTGGTTTGGCTGTGATGTTGGAAAACACTTCAGTGGCAAGCTAGGCCTCAGTGACATGAATGTGTGAGTATAAGAAATGTAAAATAGAAAATATCTGTGGGCTGTTTTTGGAGTGCACTCCTGGTATGAAATGACTCAGTTGAGGTTCACCCAAAGATTAAGGATGGTCTGAGGGTGGGTCTCTCTCTTTCCATCTTATAGAGTTTGAGGACTCATTGCATAAACTCTACATAACGTATATGCTCTAACCTGGGAGGTCAAGATCATACTTCATATTTAAGTTGAAATTGTTGCATGTTCCTAAAAAGCCATCCTATATGAGAAAAGCACTTTTAAAAAGGAATTGATTTAAAAAAAAAGAATTGATTACTGTGTAAATCCTCTCAGTACATTTGAGATATAGCGAAAGGTTTTCCACACTTGTTTGCTATTTCATTTTCTTAACTACTACCCTTACTTTGATGCCTTATGTATTTTGTCTTTATAACTACTAGGAATAATTTGCATGCATGCTTTAAAGCATGTCTCCTGATTGTTTATGGCAGTGAAAGTTCATTTGCTAACCAAATTATATAAAATTCCTTGACTATTAAAATAAACCCCTTTACAGTTTCTTATTATTAGCTATAAGAAGTTGAGTAAGTAGTTAAGAACAGAGAAATCTTCTAAAACAGAGAATTCATGATATTTTTTAACTTTGACAATATTCTCCAATATTTCTGACATTATTTGTTTAAATTTCACCGTCAGTAGTGGTCTAAATGAGTTCAGAAACTGGGTGGTTCTGAACTGGGTGGTTCAGTTCGGAAGAGACTTTTTTTTCCTTGAGAGGGAGGGGCAGAGGGAGACAGAATCTTATGCAGGCTCCACACTGAGCACCAGGCTGATGCAGGGCTCCATCTCACGATCCTGAGATCATGGCCCGAGCCAAAATCAAGAGTTGGGGCTTAACCAGCTGAGCCACCTAGGTGCCCCAAAAGAGACCATTTTTTAAAGAAGTTACTTCAAAGTATTTTTTTTAAGGTGTTCTTGCCAAAATGACCAATACAAACTCATCTTGTCCGCCTTTGAGATGGGGAATTTGTTTAATTACTTCATATTTTCCTCAGTATGCTTGTAGCACATAGAGAATGGAATCCCAAAAAGAGACCAAATTCTGCATGTGTACCATATTCTCGGAAGAGCTACAGCCCATATTTATTTGGAACTATGGATCTCCTTCAGTTTCTTTTATGTCCCTTTTATAACCAGAAGCCAGTTTTCCCAACCTTGATTATACTGTCTTTATTCTGTACTACCATTCTTTTTACAGCTATGATCATGAGTTAGTATTCGGTGTCTCCTTGAAGAACATGAATAAAGCTGAGAGGTTGACTTTTGGTGAGTCACTTATGACCCATGCCATGACCTTCACTGCTGTCTCAGAGAAGGTATGACCCTCAGCATGCTTACTGCACTGTTTGCACAGGTGGACCTACATTTTCCTGTAGACTGTTATCTAAAAGAGCTTCATTCGTGTGATTTCTGTTAAAAGTTAGCTTCCAAACAAGACATTGCACTCGCATCACTTGGGGTTTGGCTGCATGCTCAGAGGTAATAAAAATGGGAACTTTCCGTGAGGAGCAGAATTTGGGTCAAAAGGGAGTAAGGAAGTAACAGCTTTTCTGTGACTTTGGAAGTTCTTGATGTGAAAAGAGGTCAGCGAGAGAATGCGGGGGAGAAGATAACTTCTTTGTAAGGAATTAGAATATGCCCTGAAAGCGTTCGTATCTCAATGTCTTATGTTTTCAGATTTGCCTTTTTTCATTTGTCATTCACATTCTTCTGCAGTAAAATGTCAGTAACAGTAATCAGTGGACTCCTTGCCCATGGCTGGATTTATACAGAGCTACTCAGGAAATTGGATGTAAAATGTTTAGAATTTCCTATGAAATAGTCTGAATAGTAGCATCACTATTTCTAGAATCTGGTGTTGGAAACAATAACTAAAATTTTACCTTTCACAAATAGGCTTCCCCGTTTCTAGGCTGTAGAGTGTATAGTTCACTCCTGTGCTCAGGGATCATGAGAAGAAAAGACTTAAAACTACTTTAATTCTTTACCACCACACAAAAAAATGTTCTTTTTCTAGCCTAATTGCTGGAAAGAAAGTTATAGAATAACTACCTTGCCATTAGAAGCCAAGTGTTAGAAGGAACTTTTCATAAAATACTATTTAAAAAAAGAACAAAATACTAAAGTAAATAAAATACTAAAATACTTAGAATAAAATACTAAGTGATTTAAATTTTATATTTTTATATTTATTTATATTTGTATGTTTGGACCTGCTGTATTGGATTTGTAACAAAAGCTCCTTAAAGTTAAATTTTAAATTATTTATTAAATTATTTAAAAAACAAAAATAAATGAAAACCTGTACTTTCCAGGGGAGGTTCAGTTTTTTTTTTATCCTTTTCCATCTCTGTTATATTCCTAATTTTCAGAAATAAAAATCATATACACTGTGTCATTTTCTCTGGAACTTCTATTCTTTGGTATGGCTTATTAACATGCCTTTTTTTCCTCAGGGAAATGGAGCTACTTTATATGCTAATAGTATAAAGCAGAATTTATATTATCATAACTGGAATTCTATATTGAAATCTCTCTTTTCCTTCATTTTGGGTTTTTGACTACCGTACTAATTTGCACTGCATTTGAATGATTATGCAAAGATAAATGCTAGTAGCTCTATTCTGGGATATCCTTTCTTAGTTGCTGATTTCTTGGAATCCCTGTGATGGAGGTCTAGGTGTTATTTCTTATTTGTAGATGATACAGAGAAGAGCTGTCTAGGTCATGCAGGAATTCATTGGCCAAGGAGAGGAAACATTTGGAGACTCATAGAAAATGACCTTAGGTGGCATAGATTCTAAGTGATATTTAAAAGGAAAGTAAAAATGTACTATAATGGGGGGAATAGAAAACCAAAACAGACATCTGATAGGCTAGCTCCAAAATGTATAGTTTAATTATGGGGTTTTGAAGGTACTTGGGGCCAAGATTAAGAGGTAGTACAGATAAGCGTGTTTGAAACTTGTTAATTTGATTGTTGGCTATTTCTGATACTGAAAATTACTGAGATCTAAGAAAACTGCCAAGGGAAGAGTCAGATCCCATGTAGATGAGACTCATGCACTTATATGCAAGTGGGAGTTGACAGATGAAATCATTAGGAGCCAGCTGTCTTCTCAAAGATTTGAGTTGTTTTGACATCAGCGAATGCCCTGGGTAAACATAAAAGAAAAAAGTCCTCCCAAATGGAGCCTTCCTCTTGTCCTGCTCTGTTACCGTAGTAAAGGTTATAAATGAAGGTTATCATTAAGTGTCATTATCCCTTTAAAGAGACTATAATTGAGTATATTTTATTAATGAAGATAAAGGAGGGAGAATAAGAACTGTCTGGATTTGTTATAGGAAAATAGTCTTTTTACTTTGGCTTTGCCATTCCGTCTCTACTTATTAAATTCAGTATTTGTGTAACCGAATCAGTAAAAGCACACATTGGAGAGTATCATTACTTGGTTCCACTAAATAGAAGATTAGGCAGTATGATGAGAATGTGTTTGTTTTCTTTTTAAAACTCTGACCTGGTCTTAGAGTCATTTCTAAAGTGAATACAGTGGAAAGCCTTTACAGAGAATGCTGACTGATTAAAAGCAAGGGTCCCTGGCTTCAGATGGTGTTCCCCACTTTTAGTAACTTATTATTTCATATTGTCAGCCAAGTAGCAATTTAGCATGCTTATTTTTGGTTTAGAATATAATGTAAAGGAGAGAACAGTATTTGTTGTTTTGTTAGTTTTATTGCACTTTTGTTCCCAAGAGAGTTAAACCTCACTTCTACTAGAGTAGCCCTTTGGTTATAGTAGAGTATATATGGCCCTGATCATGTACATCATGGCTGTATAGAGAAGGCTGTTTTTTTCTGAGTGGCTGCAGAAGAGCTAAAATTACATGACACATCAGCAGGGGGGATCTGTTTCAGACTACACTGTTACCCATTCTTTTGCAGGATGATCAGGATGGCACATTTGTGAAATGGAGAGTGGAGAATTCATGGGGTGAAGATCACGGCCACAAAGGTGAGCTTAGTACGGTAATACTAACTCAGGGTGACTGGAGTCTGTGCTACTCTCTGCCTCCTAAGAGATACAGGTAAAAAGCTGCCCTAGTGTGAAGCACTTTTCAGTCATTAGTTCATTAGCTAGACTGTTCTACAGAAAATCTGAGGATCTAGTTTGCCTCCACGATCCCTATGACCAGCGTGTTGTGCCTGAACCCACAGTTGCTTCTGAGACCAGTGTGTGCAGGCCTTCTTTCCAAACCAGGCTGACCCCATAGACCTCTGTGTACCACGACCACTTGACCAACAAGCAGGTTGAGTTCCCTTTGCCAGGACACTTGCGGTGTAGCATTTCGTGTGTTTTCATCTACTGCACCAATTCTAGAAAGTCAGAACCTTCTGAGTGGGAGAATGAGATTAGCAAGAAAGTTTAGCCATTTATTGGAGTCTCCTTAGAAGTTGTGAAGTCCAAAGTACAGAGGAATGCTTTGGTTACCATTTAGAACTGTTGGGTTCTGACAAATCAAAACCCAGGCAGAAGTCATAAGGAAATTATAGTAATTGGGCTAAAAGCTAACAGGTATTCTATGAGTTATAGCAAAGTAAAATATATATATATAAGCAAAATGAAGAAAATACAGATATAAAGTAATCCTATCACCCAGAGATCACCATTGATTAACAGTTTAGGGTATATTCTTGCAAATTTTTTTTAAGATTTTTATTTGAGTTGGAGAGAGAGAGCACATGCGTGCATGCATAGGACCGGGGTGGGGGACAGAGGTTGGAACCCCACTGAGCAGGGAACCCAACACGGAACTCCATCTCAGGACTCTGGGATCGTGACCTGACCTGAAGGCAGACATTTAACCAACTGAGCCACCCAGGCACCTATATTCTTGCAAAATTTGAGACCATGCTTTTTAAAGACAGCTTTTCATAGTAGATAAAAAGCCTTTTAAGGTGTGTTTTAAGATTTTATTTATTTGAGAAAGAGTGAAGGAGCAGGGGGAGGGGCAGATGGAGAAGCAGGCTCTCTGCTGAACGGGGAACCTGATATAGGCCTGGATACTAGGATTCTGGGATCATGACCTGAGCCAAAGGCAGACATTTAACCGATTTAACGATTTAACGTTTAACTGAGCCATCCAGGTGCCCCTAAGGCGTTTTTATTTCTTAATTTTTAGGATTTCAAACCCAAAGTGGCAACTACGATAGAGTACTGGGCAAGAGAGCATGTATGTGCATGTGTGTGGCTGGTATTTTGTAGCACTCTTTAGCAGAGTCCGCATTCTTAACATTAGCCAATGGATTCTGGCTAGGAAAAATGCAATAACCACAGCTTGCTAGACTATCTAGAAGACTGACAAGGTGCAGGTAGGGAATCCAGTGAGAGATACCCAAACATTTGGAATCCAACTTTAGCACACATCCCCCCAACCAAGAATCAGCCAGAAATTTCTTTACTAAGGGACGCCTGGGTGGCTCAGTTGGTTAAGCGGCTGCCTTCGGCTCAGGTCATGATCCTGGCGTCCTGGGATTGAGTCCCACATTGGGCTCCTTGCTCGGCGGGGAGCCTGCTTCTCCCTCTGCCTCTGCCTGCCACTCTGTCTGCCTGTGCTCGCTTGCTCTCTCTCCCTCTCTCTGACAAATAAATAAAATCTTAAAAAATTAAAAATAAAATAAAAATAAAAAATTACTAAATAAGAAAAAGAAAATAGAGATCTTAGCAACTCTTTGCCTTCCCTCTTTAGATAGTGATTTCCCAACCGTGTCTGTCAGAGACCTAGGATTTCCAAGAGTAAGAGGTCGGGGGGCAGGTGCGCACGTTTGGAGGTGAGCAGATATAAATGGTATCATTTATATTTGAAGACTGCTGTCTTCGAAGAGTCTATTAACCTGAGTTTTGAACTTGACTTGAGTATGCTGTGATTCAGCACAGCCCAAAACCTGGAAGCCATTTAATTTGTTCTAAATCTTTACCATCTCCCCATGTGATCCTTGGTGGATTTTCACTCACCATGCCTGGGATCTGCCATGAAACTTGGCAGCTTAGTGTTTCTATGTAAATAAATATAAGCGCAGTTAGTACATTTCTGTTCATCCTCAGTTAAGTGGGCCCCTTCTGTGAGTTCTGCGATTGTTCTGTGGTTATGGGCTGCTTGTTAAATTAACTATTATGAATTACAGGGCAGTATATTTTTAAACTGGTAAGTCCTTATATGATGAATTTTATTTTAAGACAAATACACACTGGGATTAGGTAAATTAGAAACCTTAACAAACCTTGCAGAAAGATTAAGATAACTCATGATTTAGTTAATGCTATAAATTGGTAGTAGTTAAGAAATGAATGCAAAGGAATAACTTGTCTTGAATTGGAAGGATTTGATATTTGTAACATTTTAAAACATAAGAGATTGCTTCAGATGAACCTCTATAGCATCAGTTTCATTTTTGGTCTAATTTGGTCCCTGTAACTGGGTTTGTTATGGTAAAGGTTAGTGTTGAGGAAAAGGACTACAGTTACGGTTTAGATGAGCCTGGATCTGTTGGCTTGCTCTGTGATATTTTTCCATCTGTAACTGTCACTTGGTTTTTAGATGAGTAGTGTGTTTTTGGTTGTTTTTGTTGGCCTGTCCACAAGCAGTGTTGTGGCTTGACCAGGCCTTGTGGTTTTTATTCTGATTGCAAGATGCCCTTCAGCAATAACTATCCAGAAATTTTGAAAAAAATAAAGATTTATTGCGTGCAGAACCTCAAAATTACACAGTTCACCTGGGGCCACACCTCGAGGTTGCAGGTAGACAGCGTGCACATACTGGGGTTCTGCTTTAAAGGGGGTTCAGGGCGGAAGACTAGGGTTTCGCAGTCTCACTGTTTATTGGTGAATTTAAAACATAAGAGCAGAAGCTTAAAGCTTGGGGAGAGAAGAAGCAAGGGGCCTAAATGGCCAGTTATTGAATCAACTAAGATCTCTAAAACAAAGGAGCCTCAGTGGGGGAGGTGGCCTGGCTCTTTATCTAGTCCAGTGCAGGCAATGTGTTTATTTGAGATAGGCATCTTTGCAGTGAGGCCTTAGCAATCAAAGCTTAAGTCAGGCACTTGCACTACAAAAAAGAAAGAAAAACAACTCTCAGGGTTTACACTATGTGGTGATATCCATTTAAGAGAGAATAAACACAGTTAAGTCTGGCAAATGCTCTGTTTTGAGTAATGTGAGTTATTGTCTTTATTACTTTGAACCTAAATATCTACTCTTTTTTTTTTTTTTTAAGATTTATTTATTTGAGAGAGAGAATGAGCAAGCTCAATAGCGCGGGGAGGGAGGTCAGAGGGAGAGGGAGAGAAAATCCCCAGCAAACCAAGCAGCAGAGCTGACATGGGGCTCAGTCCCACGACCCCAAGGTTACTACCCCAGGTGAAACCAAGAGTCAGAAGCTTACCCAACTACACCACCAAGGCGCACCCCTAAATACCTACTCCTAAAGAGGATTCTGGGCCACTGTGTTATTTTTTTCCCATTCAGCTGTACCTCTTCACTACTACTCAGTGATTTTGCTGACTTACTAATTCCGTTATGCTGAGAGAGTTGATGTCTTGATTCCTGTGATCTCCCTGTAGTCCCTTGGTGAAATCTTTAGCTATCTAGTTAAGGTTAAACTAACTTTGTTGTTGTTCTTGAATAACTTAGCAAAGCATTTCAGTAGAGAACTAAAAGGTATGAGCTGAGGGGGGGTAGGGAATGGTTCATTCAAAGCCAAAATAAATTATTTTCTTATTTATTTATTTGACAGACAGAGATCACAGGCAGGCAGAGAGAGAGGAAGGGAAGCAGGCTCCTTGCCGAGCAGAGAGCCTCATGCAGGGTTTGATCCCAGGACCTTGGGATCATGACCTGGGCCGAAGGCAGAGGCTTTAACCCACTGAGCCACCCAGGCACCCAAAGATTTGAATTTATTTATTTATTTGTTTGTTTGTTTATTTATTTATTTGTCAGAGAGAGAAGCAAGGTTCCTGCTGAGCAAGGACCCCAAAGTGGGGCTCGATCCCAGGACCCTGGGATCATGACCTGAGCCAAAGGCAGTGGTATTTTCGTGTATTTCTTAGTAATATATGGGGGAGGGGCAAAAGGAGAGGGAGAGAGAATCTCTTTTTTAAAGATTTTATTTATTTATTTGACAGATAGTGATCACAAGTTGGCAGAGAGGCAGGCAAAGAGAGAGGGGGGAAGCAGGCTCCCTGCTGAGCAGAGAGCCCGATGCAGGGCTTGATCCCAGGACCCTGGGATCATGACCTGAGCCAAAGGCAGAGGCTTAACCTACTGAGCCACCCAGGCACCCCCGGAGAGAGAATCTTAAGCAGGTTCCGCCTCCAGCACAGAGCCCAACATGGGGATTGGGGCTGGATCTGACCACCCTGAGATCATGACCTGAGCCAAAATCAAGAGTTGGATGCTTAACTGACTGAGCCATGCAGGCACCACTTAGCAGTGTTCCTTTTTACTTAACAGGAAGGAAGGAAAGAAAATATGATCTAAATTAGCACACCTGGCCTGACCTTAAGAGAGTATGTGTAGTATGTTATTATGCTGATGCTATATATTCACCCCAGCTAGTCCCTCTTATCTGTGAGCCTGGTGGCACTGGCCAGCATGTGTAAGGCAGAACCTGCTCTCGGGAGATTAGATGAAACAATCTTAAACAGAATTGCTGAAATTTTGTTTCTATAGATAATATTGTTAACAGTCTGTTACTATTCTCTTTGAGATTTCTGCCTGTTAAGATCGATGGTTTCTGAAAAAGCAGTGTTGATGACACAAGCTAGATAAAAACACAGCAGATACTTAGGCATGCTGCCCTTGCCCTCTGCCCGGTCCTGGCTTTGGTCTTCCCCATTGGTCAGGGTCATGGCCTTTCTTACACAGAGATGACTAAGTAAATCGAATAACCTGTTTACCAAAATGGACAAAAGTACCTTCTGACCCCAAGAGACATTAAAATCAATTCTTGTCTTACATGGGCCCATTGGGTTACTTCCTCTTGTTGAATTCCAGTGTTCTTAGCTGGACTGAAAATTGGATACATATCTAACATGCTGTATTAGCAACATGGCTTTCTTTTTTCACTTGCTTCTTAAAATTCTTGGCTGTGCATTTTGTACATTTATGGATCATATCAGAAATGGAGGGATGTCTGGCTGGCTGAGTCAGTAGAGCTCTGACTCTTGATCTCAGGGTTGTGAGTTCAAGCCCCACATTAGATGTATAGATTACTTAAAAAAATAAAAATCCACTTTAAAAAAGTGGATTTCACATCTGGTTGGGGGAACAGACCTTGGGTCTTGTTACATTGTCTTTCATTTTGAAAAGTTGGTAGACTTATTAGAGTAAAATAGTTTATAAAAACATTTAAGAATTTAAAGTAGAGGATATAACCTTTAGTGCTTCTCTCTCTTAGTCAGAAATTCACCTGAAAAGAGTATATTCTTTAAGCCAAGATAACCTGCAAGTCATCTAGCTAATAGGTGATTGAGCCAGAATTATAATTCAGACAGTTTGGCATGAGAGCCTGTTTTCTTAGCCATGAAACTCTGCTTCCTCTCAGCTTCTCTGTTCTAGTAGCATCCACTCCATTCATGGAAATAATGGATCAATTCATGATCCTTGGTGATCAGAAACTAGTGGGGGAGGGAACATATAAAACTATAAAAAATCTGGAGACATCATAAATCTCCCATGCCAGCAGAAGGGGCTTGTGGAGCACCATTTATGGCTGGGAATTTGAAGGAGGAGGGAGGGATGGGGTACCTTGTGAAGGTTTATGTTCAAATATAGCACATTGTGAGTGGGGCAAGTAAAAAACTCTAACACCTCTTATTTCCCAGAGTTGTTGTATCTATGCTGCTTTATAATACGTTGGCCTTTTTTTCTCCTTAACTTTTTTTTTTTAAGATTTTATTTATTTGACAGAGAGAGATCACAAGCAGGCAGAGAGGCAAGCAGAGAGAGAGGAAGGGAAACAGGCTCCCTGCTGAGCAGAGAGCCCGATGCGGGGCTCGATCCCAGGACCCTGGGATCATAACCCGAGCCGAAGGCAGAGGCTTTAACTGACTGAGCCACCCAGGTGCCCCTCTCCTAAACTTTTTATCATGGATAATTTCAAGCATGTATAAAGTAAACAGAATAGTAGTAAGGAACTCCCATGTACCCATCACCCGACTTCAGTAACTATCAAATTCTGGCATGCATATAACAAAGTGTTTCCGAGAGTCACTAAATTGAATTCTTTGAAGTTCTTCCTAATGAACCAGTCTTATGGAACTTGACTTCTTTATGATGGGTTCACTTAATCATGAGATGTATTCTCATTTTAAAGTCTGATACAGCAGAACTGTGAACATGGAATTATTGTAACAAAGTTCTTCATGTTCATTAAGCCTAGTTTCTTAATATGCTAAATAATACAACCTTAAAGTGAGGGTAGGAAGAATAGTATTTTCTAAATCTGCAGTGGTCACTGAAAGAAAAAAAAAATTTAAGATTTTTTTTTTTTTAATGATCTCTACACCCTGAAAACTTTTGTCTCTCCTAGTTTTTATTTTGAACGAAGATTAGTTTTTCATTTTTCAAATTGCTTTTGTGCCTTTCAGATACTTGAACATTTAAAATTGTTTTTAACCCACATTCTTCATCTTTTCTTACAAATGGCCTGATTTGTTCCTGATTTAATGTTAGTGAGATTTCCAGACTTCCTCCTTAAAAGAGAGTATCTTGATTTCCATCAAAGAGACTTTGGCATATTAGAGATTAATCTGGAAAGAAATTTATGTGGCTGATTCAGATTACATCTGGGGTTCTACTGCTTCCTTAAAATTAGTCTTACCAGCCAAACTATCCCATATGATTTCAGATATCTAGGCCAAAAAGTCATCGTATCCTTATCTAATGTTATATTATGGAACCAGGAGAGACAGTTACTATTTTCTTGATTATAGATCCTGGACCATAATCTAACTCTGTATAGTTTCTATTTCTTTGTAACATGGATAATTTCTGTTTCCTTATGAGGTCCTACAGTTTGTATATAGCCGTCAAACGAAACAATGCATGAAAGCATTTTTCAGACTATATGCTGCTACAGAACTCCGAAGAGTTTAATGAGTATTCCATATTTCTGTCAGGGGTGCTCAGTATATATAATTCATAGCACCTTTATAAGAATACAAAATTGCTGATACATTTGTATTTATTTTTCCTCACGGCATCGAGTAGAGTAACTCAGGATATGAGCATGGGTGATTATACCCATGTTGAATGTGAAAAAACTGAAACTTCTGGCACAGTCCCCAAGCCCATTGCGGGGCTCGATTCCAGGACCCATGAGATCATGACCTAAGCCAAGACCAAGAATAGGACACTCAACCAACTGAGCCATCCAGGCTCTCTGACAGAGACAGCTTCCCTTAAAATGTATGTTACCTATAAAAGATAACATAATATTTGCAGATCTGTTTGAGATTCAGTTTTGTATATCAAGCACAATTAATGTAAATTACAGGCAATATTGAGCTGAATGTACTGAAATAAGAGAAAATTGTATGAGCTAAAAGCAGAGGTCTCTGACTTTCTGGAAAGGGGCAAGATACAAATATGTGATGTCACCTCAGAGTTTTCATGTCTCTACCAGCTTGGGAAAAGTGCAGCTGTTATCAGCTCCAAGTATCCAAATTCCTTCAGAGGGACTTCTCGTCCTCCATTTTTATTAACCAAAGAGCCTGCATGACTGGGGCTAAACAACAGTGAATGAGAGTGGGACAGAGCAAGCATGCGCTCTCAGGTTGACTGCTACTCCTTATCAAAGTGTGTGGCTGGGAAAGGGCTACCATGTGTGAGGGGGGACAAACTATGGCACAGCAGCTCCTTTTGACCTGTAACCAGGCCTCAGTCTCGGGGACAAATCTCACATTCCCATAGAGATTTGTGCGTGTGTTTGCTTTCCCCTGTGGAGAGGATCTGCTGTTTTCACCTGATTGTCTCCAACATGTTCTTGCATTGGTTTGAGGGGGATAAAGGGGAAGCACAGGCTCTGGAGCCTGACCACCTGTGTCCTGGCAGTCCCACCTGTTGGCTCTATGACCTTGGTCATGGTATTTAACCTGCCAAAGCTGTACATTTCCGATCTATAAAACGGGTAATAATTGTACCTCCCTCGTATGGTTGTTGTGAGAACCATGCCAGGCATGTAAGGAGTGCTCAAAAATATTAGCTGTCGTTGTTACCGTTGTTAATGTTATCTGTAGACAAACAAAGGCAGAACAAGAAGGCCTCCTCAAACGTTGTCTTCTAGAGTAGCGCTGTTTAACTTGCCCACAGCTCCAGTTTCAGATCTTGAAGAATTCAGGACCGTAGTGTGACCATTGTGCTACATGACCCGTTTATCGGATGGTTGGCTCGTCATGTGGCCTTAGTTTCAAGAGAGAGAGCAGCAGAGGCAACTAAACCTAGTGCTGAGGAAAAACCATTAGCCATAGCGTCACCTTGCATTTATTGATGGGATGCAGGGAACCGTGCACAGACCATGGTGGAATGAGTGTCGGACCCTCCAAGGAATTCATACGTATTCACCAGGGACCTGGGAAGGGGACTTGAAGAGGGCTGTGATGGGGCAGAAGTGGCATTCGTGGTGTGCTCCTCAGACTGTAAGATATAGGGTAAGTAGACCCAGAAAGGGAAAAGAAGAGATGATTTCTCCAAGAAGGCAGATGACAGAGAAAGAGGAAGAACTGGAGAGGGCCCCCTCAGTGGGGAGACAATAGGAAAGCACTAAAGCTTTTGGGGGGGAGGGGTTAGTGAGAAGTCAGGGAGAACTTGGTGATGCATAGTGTGAGTGGAGCAGTCAGAAAATGAGTCAAGAGAAAAGGCTTTGGGGCAGGTTTTAGAAAGGGAATGGAAGGGGCACCTGGGGGGCTCAGTGAGTTAAGCCCCTGCCTTCGGCTCAGGTCATGATCTCAGGATCCTGGGATCGAGCCCTGCATCGGGCTCTCTGCTCAGTGGGGAGCTTGCTTCCTCCTCTCTCTCTCTGCCTGCCTCTCTGCCTACTTGAGATCTCTGTCTGTCAAATAAATAAATAAAATCTTAAAAAAAAGGAATGGAAGCCCAACTGTCCTGTTCTACCACATCAGCACCAGTACCAATCCCTTCCAGTGCTAGGTGCGGTGAGGAGACGGGAGGATTGAAGCTGGGACACTTGAGATTGTAAATCTTGCTCCATATATAGTGTTTGTAATTAATATAAGGACAAATAAGTAAAACAAACACCAGAATAAGTGCAAAATAATTTAGGGGATAAATTACAAGGTTGATGGTGAGTGAGTGGAACTGTGAAGGCTCCTTCGTGAGTCTTCAAGAGGGAATGGAGTTTTTAGGAAAGCTCGTGACTGTTTTGGAAAGGAAGTGGGAGGCCAGTCAGAGAAAGGGTAGCTGAAAAGAGAGTAGTGCCTGGTATGGGGACCATGCTTCAGATGGGTCTGAGGAAGGAGGCCAAGACATAGTGTGAGCTTTTGAGGAGATCAAAGAGCAAGTTTTGCCTGAAAAAGGAGTAGTCACTGTTCTGGGGTCAGAGAGAAGTCATTGAGTTTCAGTGGAAAAATAGACCCTTGGATGACATCTAAATCTTTCCTCCCCTGCCCATTTGTAGAGGTCTGGCAGGATTGTGTGTGTTCTCAGGCTCCTCTGGATCATGCTTACTGGTCCAGGGAAAGGAGAAATCTGACTGGTTCATTGCATTCTCTCCTCAGCCCAGAGGTAAACAGGCTTCTTCTGGACTCCAGCAGAGGATGCTTCCTCAGAAGTGTATGCTTCTGCTCATTGAATTTGGTTGTGACTTGATGGTTTAAAAAAATACAGCCAACCCATAACCAAAACAACCTTCTTTCCGTAGCATATTTTTCACTCTGTAAGTTCTCTAGCTTTTGTTTGTGAAAAAAAGCCTCCAGTGGTATTAAGCTATAAGAGTATCTCTTCTCTTACCAGTGAAAGGTTCAGGAACATGAATGTGTCCCCACCATACAGCCAGAGTTTTGTGTTTACTCCAGAGGAAAAAGAAAGCCTCTTCTCAGATCACTGTCTGATGTCTATCTCATAAATGGTGCTTTTGGTTCCCTTTCCCTTTTTTGTTTTTTTTAAACTCCTAGCCCATCCTGTTCTCTGTCTTCTAAATATGTGCACCCGGCACACATGACATCTCTTTGATTTAAAGATACAAAATATCTCATAAGCAGCACCCAGGCACATGACATGGGATGTGTGAGCAGGTGGAGTTGGCACCAAACAGGGGTCCGAACTAGATGATGTGCTGTGACCTGCTGCCTCGGCCGAAAGTGCCAAGTCTCCCAGCGCCCTAGAGGACCGGGGCTGAGCCCCATGGAAAAGGCTGAATTTGAAGACCTGGGTTTGAATACAGGCTACATGACTTTAGACAATTCATACCAACCCTTCCTGCCTTGCAGTGTTGCAGGATTAAAATAAAAAATGAGGATAGTGGTTGTGAGACTGCATTGTGAAATGAAGCTCCCTGTAGATTTACGTGTGTGCTTTTGTTTTGCTTTGCTTTCTAGAGTATAATTCTTTTAATAAATCGTAAAATCACAGTGTTCCATAATCAGACTACAAAAAAGCATATAAGGAGAAATCTTGTTTCCCTCTCTGTCCCTCTCCACTCCCTTCTTTCAGGTTGCCATTCCTGTTAGTTTCTTTCCGGTTATCAGTGTGGTTTAGTGCATCAAAGGTAACCCACCGTGTTAGCTGCTCTGCCTCTTGCTCTCACTTCACTGAACAGCATGTCTTGGAGGCATTTCAAATCAGTATGTTTCCGTATCGGGACAGCGTCATTATTTTCCATTGTCTGGATGTACCATAGTTTATTCAACCAGTTCCCTTACTAATGGAACTTGGGGTATTTCCAGTCTTCTGCTATTACAAACAATATTGCAGTGAGTTGATACGCGTGATGTTTAGAGCAGTGCCTAACATGGTAATTGCCAAATGAGTATTAATTATTGTGCCTAAATACTTACTATGTTCCTGCAGGTATTGTACGTCTGTGGGACAAAGTCTCAGAAATGGCATTAGGGAAAGGGGTAAACGCATTTGAAATTTTTATAGACACTGCCATATTTCATTTCATAGGGATTGTGTCATTTTCCACATTTGCTATATATTTTCTAGAAATGTAAGGTATTGCAGTACCTGGGTGGTTCCATTCAGTTAAGCATCTGCCTATGGCTCCGGTCATGATTCCAGGGTGCTGAGTTGGTGGGCTCCCTGCTCAACGGGGAGTCTGCTTTTTCCTCTCCCTCTGCCTGCTGCTCCCCTGCTTGTGCATATGCACTCTTTCTCTCTCTGTCAAATACGTAAAAATAAAATCTTTTAAAAAATCAAGTAGATAATTAAGTATATGGACAAAGATTTAGTTGCAAAAATATTCATAGCCGTGTTGTTTCTAAGGATGAAAAAACAAGCCAGACTTCATCAGTAGGGGACTGATTAAATTCATTTTGGCTTGCTTATCCAAATTCAGCACTTAAAAATTATGATGTAGAATAGTTGTATTGTTTAAATTAATATGGAAAGAGATGAAGTGGAAAACGTAGCCTGTGTGGTACTTTGTAATAAAAGAGCATGTGTGATGTCTCGTTTTTATTAAATGTATAGAGTCTCCATGCAGGAACTTTATCAAAGGCTGGATGTAAAATCTGAATAGAGTGTATCTCTAGATGGTAGGATTGCAGGCAGGTCTTAAATTTATATTTCTCTCCTGCTCCTCATCCACCTCTTCCTCTTCCTCCTCATTTTCTTTCTTTTCATCTTCTTCCTCTTCCCATGTTTCCAAAATCTGTTATAATAAGTGTTCATTATTTGAGTAGTCTTTAGAATTGGGAGCCAAAAACCAGTAAAGGAATTCTGAAGTTTTGGGCGTCTGGGTGGCTCAGTCGGTTAAGTGTCTGCCTTCGGCTCAGGTCATGATCCCGGGTTCTTGGGATGGAGTCCCACATTGGGCTCCCCGCTCAGCAGAGAGCCTGCTTCTCTTTCTGCCTCTGCTGATCTCTCTGCTTATGCTCTCTCTCTCTCTGTCAAATAAATAAATAAAATCTTTTAAAAAATAATAATTCTGAAGTTTTGAGGAGAAAATCACCTATCCCATTGAATAAGGTTATCATTTCGTTATTTCTTGTAAGGCTTTTTCACCTACATATCTGGATTTGTAACAGAATTGTAATTATGTAAGATATATTGTCTGTATGCTCTTCACTTTTATCGCTTAAATGTTTTCCATGTTGCTGCATGGTCTTTGCAACTTCATTTTAAATGACTGGCTAATGTCCCGTGAAGTAGTTTCTCAGTGTTTATTAGGAGATTGGAAATACGAGACAAATGCCCGTGAGGTGTTTGCTTTCCTTTCTTGGAGGCTTTCTTCAGCCTTGAGTTATCACCATCAGGTGAGAGATCGGCAGTGACTTCATGAGGCCCGGAGAATTCAGCCTCCTTAGATCCGTGCTGCCAGGCATACCCATCAGAGCAGAACAGAAACTTTATTTTGTCACACCTTTTTCAAAAAATAGCCCCCCCAAAACACCCCACATTAACCACAGATCGTTTGTTAGTGAGGTAAAATACCTCATAGAAGGCAGACAGCAAAAAATAGAAAAATAGAAAACATCTATATTATCATAAATGATAATATATTTACCACCTTAATCAAGTCTGGGAAATGTTAGATCTCTGGTAGATTTTCAGAAAACTGTTGTTTTTTGTTTGTTTGTTTGTTTGTTTAGGTAAAGACCTTCTTCCCCTTAAACTAACCTGTTCAATACTATTCTGTTTCTGAATGAATTTGGCCTAATCAGTCTAGAGTTGTATTAACAGATACCATTTTTCCCTTTACAGACCAACACTGTCCTTTCCCTTAACAAATACAGAAACACTGGCAGTTTCTTTGAGGACTGTTCACGTATTTTGTTTCTTTCTCATTGCCTGTAAACAATTTACAGCTTAGGCAAAATGTGATTTCTCCATAGTTCCTAAAAGTGACTTTCTGTTTCCTTAAATATAACCTTGGGCTCCTTGTTGCAGATTTTTCTTCTCCTTTTTCCCTGGGGAACCCCTGTTTCTGGTGGCCAGAATGCTTAAGGGCTGGAAGCCGCAACTTTCTTCAAATCAAAATGGCCATCTTTAACCTACCTGAAACAATAAAATATAAACCTGCCTGAATGGGTACTTTGCTGCTCCCGCACATGGCACTCACTTGGGTCTCAGACATAACTGATCCTAATCTCCAGCTCCTGAGACACGCAAGATACAACTGTTACAGCAGCCCCGAGTTCATTATCTGCTCAGGGTGCAATTACCTGGCCGCCAACTAGACTGTGAGGTTTTTGTAGGCCTCCAAAGAACTCATATCCTGAAGAGAAAGGCGAATCAAGGCAGGTCCTCTGGGTAGGGACGCTGAGAGGGTGGATCGCAGTTGATAGGAGTTTTAATTTGTGAGGACTTAATCTGATCTGCTTTTGGAACAAGATAGTGTACATGTACTTATTGTCCATTTTCTCTGTGCGTTCTTTGAAGACTCATTTGATTGTGTGATGATAGTATTGTCGTAAGGACACAGAACTTTATTACACAAATCTGCCTCTGTCCTTCCCCTGCCTCACTGTCCAGAGCCATTCTAGGGATTTATTTAGCCTGGGAAGGGGAAGGATGACTAATGTCTCAAATGGTGTAGTGTTTAGTAGTCTGGTTTCCTGCCCACTGAAAGCCCCTCTTGGAGAAGGCAGATAATGAATTTCTCAGGAAGCAGTGACTTGGGATACAGCAAGAGATGGTACTGGTTGGCCCTTCCACTGCCCAAGTGGATAGTTGGTATCTGTTGATAGGGCTCAACGGATAGGTCTGTTGAGAGAATTTAGTGGCAGTTGTGTAGGTGATAGTGCGGGCCAGGTCCTCGATGGACACAAGCAAAGCCAGGGGCTTGGAGGTACTAAATCCAGGCAGGAAACGGAAACAGCCCTGGCTACAGCATCCGTTGGTCTGTGCTCCCCTTGCCTGTACCTCTGGTTGAGAAGAGGAGTGCTGGATCAGGAGGCGGGCGTCAGTGGACAGAGATGCATTCCCTCAGCCGACTTGGAGGGAGCCCTTGAGCACTTCTGCACTGCATTCCCTTGTGATGATAGATGTCCTGTGCCACATCAGGGGGAGCTGTCATTGGCTTCTGTTGGAGGTGAAGAGGAGAACTGGACACAGGAGACCTCACCGAAACAGTTGTGTTTTCATGTTAAATAATGTCCTCTGGGACACCATTTAGCTTACACAATTAGACTTGCCATCATGTTGCATTTTTTTTTATTTTTATTTTATTTTTATTTTTTTTTTAAGATTTTATTTATTAGTTAGAGAGAGAGAGAGAGAGCACAGGCAGACAGAGAGGCAGGCAGAGGCAGAGGGAGAAGCAGGCTCCCTGCCGAGCAAGGAGCCCGATGTGGGACTTGATCCCAGGACGCTGGGATCATGACCTGAGCTGAAGGCAGCCGCTTAACCAACTGAGCCACCCAGGCGGCCCCATCATGTTGCATTTTATTGACTTAAATCAGTCCGGCCTTTAGGGCAGCGGTTGTCAAAGTGTGCTCTCAGGACCCCCGTGGCTCCCTGGGACCCTCTTAGGGGGTTTCCAAGGTCTTCCCTTCAACAACCTTTCTGTATGAGGCCAGGTTTTCCTTCCTCTGTTGTTCAGCCAGAAAAACAGATTGCAACAGATTGAAGACAGAGCAGATACAAGAATTCATTTGTCTTTTGTGAAGCCAGACATTAAAGTGTAAAGCAAAGCCGTTTTTCTAACTAAAGTTATTTTGTCTTGGAGAATATAATGATTTTTTTCCTAAAAATATATCATTTCTATTCATGTTTTTAAAAAATTCTTATGAATTTGTATTTTTAACTTTGTTTTCATTTCTAATATGGTGAATACCAGTAGGTGTTCCCCACATGAACAACTTTCTGGCATCCTCAGTCATTTTAAGAATATAGTGGGGCCTAGACATTGGAGAACTGCTCTCCTAGAGGACTGCCATGGGAGAAACCTACAACTTCTTCCTTTTTCTTGGTCCCATATAGTGAGAAATGATACAGCACAGAAATCTATTTGCACAAACTACTTTGAGGGAAAAATGGCTCAAGTGTCTAGTACAGAACAGGTGCCAAATATGGTTAAGATGGGAGCGATGACAATGATGGTCATGAAGACTGCTAGTTTCTATGAGTCCTTGGATGTGTAGGTGTGCACAGCAGCCCTGTGTAAGTTCACATTTCTGTGCTCTGGGCCCTCTCCTTGACCAATTCTTATTTTAAATATACACTTTGGTCACTCACTTTAATTTTACTCTTTATATTGTCAGTGGCCAAGTGAAGCATTTTCCCCCCTCTTTAGGTTTGTTGGAAGTACGTTCCTGAAGGGGAATTTGTTTTGTCCTAGTGGAGCCTGAAATACAGGTTAATCTTCCTAATGGGAAGAGGCAGGCTTCTAAGATGGGTGGATGATGGCTGACACCATGTTTTCTCTCCGCTGAGCTCTCAGCCTGGGGTGTTCGTACAGTCCTACCCAGTGGAAAGGTCTGTAAACTATAGGGCCTCACTGAGGAAAAGAGGTCAAGAAGCTGTCTCAGTCTTCCATTTCTGCCTGATCTTCACCACAGGTTTTCCACTAGGAAAGCAAAGACTGTTATCATTTGACTTACACAGGATCACCAGCAAGTAAGCAGTGACCTGGGAATGAAGACACGGGCCCCATTGGGTTTCCCCTAGCAGCTTAGCTGCTCGCAGGAATTTACAGGGGAGAGGAAGGTAGGAGAAGAGCCTGTGATGCTGAGAAGGTGGGCAGGGTAAAGATGAAACTAGGGTGCTTGTTCTTCTGATCCTAGAGATCAGTCCCCTTGGTATTGGCTCTATGAACAAGAAGCCTTTCCTCCTGTCTTCTAGGGTCACATGCTCCTCTTCAGCCCAGACAGCCCGGGCAATGAAACAGCACAGGATCTGTGAACAGTCTTAGGTCCGAGGCCCAGGTCGGAACCTCCCATGTGCGACCCGGCCTGTCACCTAGTTACTCTGAGCCCCTCTTTTCTGACAGATGAAATTATAGCCATGCCTGTCCGTCTGCATCACAAAATTGCTAGTAAGACTTAGAGTAAGTGAGGTTCTAGACGGGAAAGCTGAAGAGCTTCTTCATAGTGCTAGTGGAGCTTCTGCCCTTTGCCCCTTGCCCTCTGGGTTCATGAGCCTTCTGTTCTTTCCTCCAGGTTACCTGTGCATGACAGATGAGTGGTTCTCTGAGTATGTCTACGAAGTGGTGGTGGACAAGAAGCACGTTCCCGAAGAGGTGCTAGCCGTGCTAGAGCAGGAACCCATCGTCCTGCCAGCCTGGGACCCCATGGGCGCTTTGGCCGACTGACGCTGCCTCCAGCTCTTTCCTCTTCCTCCGGGACCTGAAGTAGCTGCAACGGACAGATCCAAGGACTGGAGCCAGAGTTACATGGGTTCCCACAGGACACAGTCAGACTCTTGGATTTTTCCTCCAGGAACCTCTTTGGAGAAGTGTGCTTTATGACGAGACAAAATATTCTTAAAGAGAAGGATCAGGTCACACTCTGTACTCTCCTCATCCCCAACAGCTCAGGATCTCTTAGCATTTTAATCAGCTGTCATTATTTGTCCTAACTCTGTCAAAAAGGTCTGGCTTAGTGTCTTTTCAGAAGACAGGAGAGGATGAGCAATTGAATATGGAGAGAAAATGGACCTGAGGCTCCTTGTTTCTAGGGTAGTGTTGGGGGAGGGTTATCCTGAGATTTGAGCTTGCAAACTGCATGCTGCCCGACAGCATCACTGTCCTTCCTAGATGGCAGTCACTGAATCCCGTTTTTGTCAAGGTAGTTTTATGTGCCTCTGACAGCCAGGAATGGGAGGTTGATCGAGTCTGACATGATTCCTTCCTTTTCGGAACTGTGGGGGAAGCACAGCTCTCCTTGAGTGAAGGCTTAGAGAAAGAGGAGTGTGAGAACAACCAAAACCTTATCATGGTCTGAATTATAACCCTTAGGGGGCGCTCTACCCCAACGGTTTAACTGCGGCCTCTGGAATCTGGAGTCGGGTGGACAGGAAAAGGCGATGCCATTCTTTCTGACAACTAGATGGTGCTGAGAAGCTTTTGAATAAAACACTTTGCTAAATGAGAGTAAATGGCTTATTTGATCTAGCTAGGAGTGTATTTAGCAACAAAGGAAAGCAACCAGGTGACTCCTATTCCTCAAAATGGAGAAACAGTAAGATCGCTTAGGGCTTCCCTGATTCACCTTCTGTATGGTATTGATGGTCCTTCCCAGCCAGTGCTGACCCTCACTGGTTTCTGCAGAGGATGTTCAGGCACCACACCCAAGAGAGCTTGTGTCCCTGCCACTTAACCGTTTTTTCATCCAGATCTTAGAAGAGTAAGAATGGGAGCTTTGCTGGGTTCAGCCTTGGAATTGGCTGGAGATTATGTGTTTTACTGAGACTGGGTCTCCCTTTCACTGAAAGCAAATAAATATAGCCTCCTAATCAACATTTCCATCAGTGCCTGAGCCCTCTGCCTTTCTGGCTTTCCTATAATCTTCTCAGTCCTAGCAGGGGATACTGTCATAGCACTTTCCAAGATAACATTAGATAAAGGATCAAGCTTTAATCGAAGTGTCGCTATCGTTGTAAACCCTTTCTGTTTCAAGCAAGTTAAATAAACCCATTTCTAGACACATCGTGGCAAAACCCTAGAATAGATTTTTAAAGCATCCAGGAACACAGATCATTCCCTCCAAAGAAAAGACACTGTCTTCTCATCAGCAGCTCTATAAGCAAGAAGACAGTGAAAGGTATCTTCAAGGTGCTAGAAGTTAACCATGAGCCTAGAATTTATACTCAATGAAATTGTCTTTCAGGGGTGAAATAAAGTTTGACTTTCAGTCAAACAGAAGGGAGGTGATCCCGTATGGAAGATAGGAAATGTGATAAGTATGTGCATCATCTAAACAGAAAGTGCCTGTAGGTAAGTCTAATAGGGTTCAAAGAAAGATGAGACTAAAATACATGAAAGGAGATGATGATAATTAGGGAGGTGATTGGATTAACTAAACATACCCTTTGTCATTCGGGAAGAAGAGAATATATCGACTGACTTTGGACTTTGGTATGTTAATAATATATCCAAAATTTTCTAGATGAACTACTAAAAAATAAGCAGGGTATTTTTGTCCATGAAAAGACAAGATGGTGAGAGGAAAAAAAATGCAAAACAAATAGAGTGTCCAAAATAAGACAGATAAATCTAAATGTGTCAGTAAGTACAATATATAAATGTTCCTGGAAAAAGGCAAATTGTCAAACTGGAGGTTTTGGGGAGTGTTTAAAGATTTTTTTATTTGAGAGAGAGCCTGAACAGGGGAGCAGCAGAAAGAGGGAGAAGCAGACTCTGCTGAGTAGGGAGCCCGACCCGGCGCTCGATCCCAGGACCTCAGGATCATGACCTGAGCTGAAGGTAGACGCCTCACAGACTGAATCACCCAGGAGACCCTCAAACTGGAGTTTGAAAAGAAACTCAGCCATAAGCTAATTACAAGAGACATCGGCGACCTGGGATATAAAAAGGATAGGAAAGATAGGCAGATACTAAGCAAAATAAATCTGGTGTGGCTATACTGATAATTAGCAAAATTAAGACTACTCTGAATAACGAATAGACTCATGCCAGGATCTGTTATTCACAGTCTCCCTGGAGCTGTATAACACGCTGACCCTGGAAATAGGCTTTAAAACAAAAAGCATGGGGCACCTGGATGGCTCACTCGGTTGAGTGGCTGCCTTCGGCTCAGGTCATGATCCCGTGGTCCTGGGATTGAGTCCCACATCAGGCTCCCTGGTCAATGGGAAGCCTGCTTCTCCTTCTCCCACTCCCCCTGCTTGTGTTCCCTCTCTTGCTGTGTCTCTGTCAAATAAATAAAATATTAAAAAAAAAAAACATTACTACGGATAGAACCACTGCATTAATTATATGTTTACTTGGTTCCCCAGAAAAATATAAAGATTCTAAATTCTAAATTAGTATGTACCTGATAACCTCAAATTATATAAAACAAAAACAAATATATGGAAAAATAATCCAATATCATAATGGAAGATTTTAACACACTTCTTGATTGTTGATAGATCAAGTAACCAAAACCTCAAGTGAGTATATAAAAGATTTAAGCACTCAGTAAGTTTGGTATAATGGACATCTATAGGACATGGCTCTAATAACTGCACAGTCTTGAGCGCACATGGAACTTTTTAAAAAACTGGCCATATACTGGGGAGTAAACCTCAACAAATTTCCAATAGTACTTAATAGTTAGAAACTAAAATTAAGAGCTAACTAAAAGGCTCCTATATGTTTAGAAATTAAGTCATAGGTCCAAGAAGAAATCATAAAGGAAATTTAACCCAAACAATGATTTTTTTAAAAAATACTGCATATTCAAAATGGCAGGTAGAGCTAAAACAGTACATAAATTTTATAGCCTTAAAATTTTATTAGAATGGAAGAAAGCCTGAGAATTGAGCTTAGCATCAATGTCAAGAAATTAGAACTGTAAAATAAGCCTAGAAAAAGTAGAGGGAAAGAAAATGTATGTGCAGAAACTAAAGATCAACAAAGCCATAAGTTGGTTCTTTAAAAAAAAAAACCGAAGTAAACTAACAGATCTTGACAAGACTAATGAAAACACATACACAAGAAATTAAAAGGAGGACACTATTATAGATACTGCAGGTATTTGAAAACTGGAAGATAAAATTTGCTAAATGATTCATTTAGAAGACCTAATTCCACAACCTCCACAACAACACTGCATAATCCTCCCCCCCACCCCCTGCCCATTATGGCAGCTCCAGATAGCCACTAAGAGAACTGGGAGCAAAAGGAGGGTTGACTCTCTGTTAAATCCCCTCCCTACCTTGGGCAGCTGGGTAACTGCCCCTCCCCTGCTCTTTCAGCCAATTGAAGATTTATTCTCCAGAGAAAAACAGCTTATGGTCTGGAGGTCAGACACACAGCTGGGGATGAAAGTACTATAAGAGGATTGAGTCTTTGCATTCTGAATGTTCTCTGCCATCTTGTGCTCCTAGAACTCCAGTGCCGGGCAGGGGCACCCGGGGGACTCAGTTAAGTGCCGTCCATCAAGAGATGGTTTGAACTCAGGTCGTGATCTCGGGGTCCTGAGATGGAGCCCCACTTCGGGCCCTGCACTCAGTGTAGAGTCTGCTTGTCCCTCTCCGTCCGCTCCTCCCCCCTTCCTGCTCCCTGCTCTCCCTCTCTCTCTCATAAATAAATAAAACAAAAACAAAACAAACAAAAAAATGTAGTGCCCAGGAGATTGAAAATCTCTGGGGAATCTCGATTAGCCCAAAAGGATAGATGTAAAGAACTCTTTTGGTGGAAAGTATTATCTTGTGAGACTGGCATAACTCTGACAAGGATAGTAAGAGGAAAAATTACATGTAAATCACACCCGTAAACATAGATGCCAAAGTGCCAAAATAAATTATAAACCAAATCCACAATATGTAAAAAAAATAATCTTCATAACCAAATATTTAATAAAAAATATTTCTCAAAATTAGGATCAAGTAGGGAGAAGCAAACAGCAGTGTCTATGGGGAAATGGGTCAAAGCTTAGCCAGAGACCTGAACTGGAGGACCTTGCTAATATTCGGGGGACTGCTGAGCGCAGAAATAAGAAGGCATGGCTGGGCTCTCCTCTAACCGCTACTCTGACGGGTGGAAAGTCCTTGGCGGCCAGGAGGACTCTGGGGACATGTAGAGTCATGATGACCCCACACATCCAAGAAGCCAGGACCTGATAATGAGACGTGCCTTCAGGATGTGGTCACGGACCAATGTGCTGGCCCCAGCTTGTCCTTAAAGAACAGCTTGATTCTGATGGGCTGCGGGCAGCTCCGGGGCCCTCACGGGCTTATGAAGTCCTTCAGTCGTGCGGGGCGGGCCGGCGCTGCTGCTGACCACGGCCGATGTCACTACTTAAGCTGGACTTCTTTAAGTAATTCCAGATGAGCATTCCCATATTTAGGACAATTTGTTTGAACTGTTGTTGCCTGACACCAACTCTTCCTTCCTCCCTGGGGTCCATGCTACAATTTGATTAAAACTAGGAATAAACCAGCCTGAGTTGTTTTGTTACCCTTTTTTTTTTTTCCCTAAGAGAAAGAGAGTAAGTGGGGGTGGAGGGGTAGGGGACGAGCTGGGCGGGGCAGGCAGAAGGAGAGGAAGAGAGAGAATCTTAGGCCGGCTTCACGCCCAGCATGGATCCACTCCATCCCACCACCCTGAGATCAGGTTCTGAAGCCATAATCAGAGTCGCACGCTTAACCGACTGAGCCACCCTGGTGCCCCTTGTTTCCCTTTTCAAGTTCAGCCTTTTCCACTTTATCACAAAGGGAAAGGAAGAACGGGAGGGAGGGAATGTTCAATTCGCACCAGCTGCCGTCATTTGGGAACAGTTCTAGTAAGTGCCCTACGGTTGCAAAAGGGCTTGAACTCGGAGAAGGGAAGCAATGCTGACTGGTTTTAAACTAACTTCTAACCACAGTGACCGCAGACCTCAGTGAGGGTGATGGATGAGGGTGACGAGCTTGCCAAGAAGAGACGAAGGGGAAACCTCCCCATACACAGAGGCGCAAGTTATCTTGAAGTTCCTAGAAGGGAAGAAAAGCCAAAGAGAGAGCGAGTGTTTTATGATCTTAAGCCGGCTAAAGAAAACTGGCAGAAGGACCTCAGGGCCTGGAAGCACAAGACAGGTGTTCTAAGAATAATTCTGTCCCTCTTGACCCCATCCCCAGCGAAGCCCTAAACATCACCTCTCAGCTCATGGCACCCTCACTAGTAAATTAGTACAAATGTTTGCCCCCTTCCTAAGGGGACAGACAAAATCACAATGGCGCTGAGTAGCTTGGCCCCATTTGAGGAGGAAACACGTCTGAGTCATGTGAGGTACAGCTTCGCCCCTGGGAACGCCTCCAGGTTCTGCTCTGTGGTAAGGCTGGAGCTCCTAGGATGTCCTCCTGCCTTCTGTCTTTCCCTCGGCTGTTTTCTTCCTTCTTTCTTTCCTCCTCTTCCTCCTCCTAATTCTTCTTCTTCCTCACCTGTCTGTTCTTGGACTTCAATATATTTTCACCTTCCTCTGCCCAGCAAACTGAGCAACACAAGTTCTGCATTTGCTTTTTTCCCTCTCGTTTATCAATAAATCTTGTGAACCTCCCAAATGAGCCCAGATCCACTGCCTCACTCTTTGCAACAGCTGTGTGGTACCCTGGCATTGGCTGTGCCAAGATTTCCCCAGGGCCCTGGTTTTAAGGGCACCCAGAGTCTGTTGAGAGTAAAAGGCATTTCCGGTTGTGTTGAGCCATGGGGAGACTCGGAGCCCAGCAGAGGAGGCGGGCCTGTAGGAGAGGGGCACGCGGGCTCTACCTACTGGGGGGCACAACACAGGGCTGCAGGGGCCCTTCTTGGGGCTCCATGCTGCTCCTGGCTTCTACTTCTCTGCCAAGATCGTAGGTAAAAAAAAACAAACCAGCTTGCCTCCAGAACGTGGCCTCAGCTCTAGGTGTTTACTGTCAGAGGGAATTCTGTAGGAAGGAAGGAAAAACCAAAAACCCCGGTTCAGAGATATTACAGCTAGAGCACGGGGTAGGCACAATAGCTGTCAAACGTGGAGGAAGAGGCCTTGTTTATCCGAGGCAGGAGCCTCCTCAGGAGGGGGCAGAAGGGGCCAGGAAAGGCAACCAAAGCATCTTGCTCAAGGCCCAGCACGAGCCAGTCCCCCATTCCTGCTGCCACCTAGCAAGTGCCCCCTCCCGGGACTCTGCATGGGGCTGCCCCTCCTGTGCCCTTTCCTTGTTTCTTCTGGTCCAGGAGGGGCAGCTGCAGGGGAACGCCTGCCCAGCCCTCTGAGGGGTTGAGCACAGGCCTCGCTGGGCAGCAGAGCTTGCCCTCCAGGCGCCGGCCTCCACACGCGGCTGAACGTGAACAGAGTCACCCGAACTATGTCACCTCCCTGGCGAATCGAGTGGCGGGGTGGGGGTGTGTGCCTCAGAAGGGATGGCACAGGCAGACATCCACTGCCAGGGCTGGGAATGCTGAGGAAAGGCCCAGAAGAAGTGGTGGGCCTTGTCTTGCATTATTACATTAAACAGAAGGAAGACAGGACAGACAGATGGCCCCAGGACTTCTGGAGGGAGAGGTTTGGCCTTACAGGGTTTTTCCTGGTCTGGCTCCACAGGGTAATGGTTTGCTGGGCCTTGAGAGACCCAGAACTTGGGAGTTCTTGGTGGCCGTGTTTATATGTGGTGAGGGAGAGAGGGCTGTGTTTCTTCTGCAGAGGCCGAACTGAGAGAAATTATTGCTGAACCACGGTTACCCAGCGGGGCTCTTCTCCCGGTCATGGTCAGGCAGGTTCACCCCAGTTCCGGGCATCTTCAACAGACTCATCGTTTTCTGGACACTGGCCAGTCGCTGAGCCTCACAGGTTCTCCTAGTTTCCGACTTCCACCTCCTCCCTGTTTGTACTGGTACCTCCTGGCCTCATTCCTTCTGATCTGAGGACCCCGTTTGCCTCCAGTACCCCCGCTCCCCTGCCTGTAGCCTGGGTGGAGCAGACATGGGATCCTTCCCAAAATGCTGATTTCCTGCCAGTAGACGGTGACATCTGTCTGCTCCCCCCATGCGGATGGAGGATGGGCAGTGAGACCCGGGATCTTCACCAGGAAGAGTCAGCTCCTGGAGATGACTGGAAAGTTGTGACAATGATGCACGATGGGGAAGAGTTTGCTTTAGGGAGGAAAGGGGGGCTGGGTTTGAAGAGGAGCAAGAGGAGAGAAGCCTAGCCTGGGTGGTCCAAGGCCAAAGAGAGAGGATAGGGGAAGTTACCCTCAGGAGGAGAGACGCACAGGGGGTGGGCCATGCACCCGTCAGCCCCTTCACAGCCCCGAGCTGGGTGGTACCCACCATTCACAGGATCCCTATTTTACACACAAGGGACCCAGAGGCCAGATGGTTTGAGGTAAGGGAACTTACCCTGTGTGGGAACAAACCTACATAGACAGTCCAGGGTCAGAGCTGAGATTTAAACCAGGCCTGTGGGATCCCCACTCTCTAGGCCAGCACTGCACCAAAAAAGGCAGTACCCACCCTGGAGTGGGTATCAGGATCTAGAAAGAAGGCCAGGAGTGGTGGGGCCAGCAGTTTAATGAGACTGTGGAGTCGTGTTAAAAAGCCACATTGGAACCAAGGTGGAGGACAGATTCTGGAGAGCCTTAGCCGAGGGCTAAAGTCACTCCTCCTGCTCTCCAGCCTGTGCCCCCCCACCCCCCGCCCCAGTCTCCTCTTCCCTTGGTTCTGCCCTGCCCCCTCCTTGGAACCGCACCCTACATTTCTGCAGCCTGTTGTTCATACTGCGCTTACACATGAATTTAATAAGGCCAAACAGAACCCGGGGCGCAGGAACTTGTTCACCGGAAAGGGGATCCCTGGGGATTTGGCCCGAGATATATTTCCCAAGCTTGCCCAGGAATCACCAGCCTGGCTTTGCAACCCTAAATGTCAGTCGGCTCACCACCACCTTGCAATCGCCCCCCTGACGTCTAGGTGGCACCAAAGCCTCACACTGATTCCTCCCAGGGCGGGGGGAGGCCGCCGGGGCCCCGCAGACACCTGCTCAACCCGGCCAGCCGAGAACGTGCTGACTCGGTTCCTCCAAGTACATAGGGGCTGCAAGCTTGTGATTCCTTTCTTCCTTCTACTTTGCTCCGTCCCTGGCCGCCTTTGGGAGGAGGGTGATGGGCTAGTCTGTGCCCTCTCATCTCTGCCTCAGGGGCATCCCAAAGCAAGGACTCCATCCGTTCTTTTCAAAGGTTTAAAAAAAAATTCTACTAAAAATCACTTTGAAACTTAGATTTTTAAAAAAAATTATCAAAGCAATGTTTTCACACACAATATGCTCCTGTTGAACCTCTTCAGATAATTAAAATGCTGTAGAAAGTTCTTTACTGTAGCCACACCAGGGGCATATCCCCTCTGACATCACCACCTGGACAGTCTGTTCGATACAGCTTTGATACTAACTTTATAGCTAGTTAACCAAAGGAGAAATCATTCATTCATTCATTCATCCATTCATGTCTGTCTATCTGTCTGTCTGCAAGTAACTACTGTGAGCCACTAGGTCGGGCACTGCTAGAAGCCTTGGGGATGGCCAGAAATGAGACGAGGTCCCTTCTGGCCCAACGCACATCCCACGGTGGGGCCAACGAACCCCAGGAATGCCAGATGCTAAGTCCTAGGACGAAAACAGAGCAGGATTCCGGGTGGGGGTGATGGGCAAGTGTCAGTGGTCTAGAAAGATCGCTCTGCAGGAGTGATTTTGAGCAGAACCCTAAACTTGGGGAGCAACTGGTGGGGGTGGAAATATACCTGTTGGTTGGGGAGCGGCCCGCCCCCCACCCCGCGAGGTGAGAGCGAGAAAGTTGGGATTCTTGGCTCTGTTGGGCCTTCTGACAGTGCCCCCGCCCCGCCGGGCTCTCTCGCTTCCTAGAGCACTGTCCCTCCGAGAGAGGGAGGGCCCCCCTCCCGTTCCTGGGGCTCCGCCCCCTGCCCCCTCCCTACGCGGCGCAGCCTCCCCACCCCTCCACACGCCGCGCGAGCGCAGGGTCGGCCACCCCCACCCACCCCGGGGGGGAGCGCAGAGCCGCGGCCACGCGGGAAACGTAAAGTTTCTGCTGCTCGAAGTGACGCAAAAATTCTTAAAGAGCTCTTTGGCGGCGGATATCTAGAGATCAGACCATGTGAGGGAACGAGAGAGTACAAATACGGCCGCTCGGGCGCACGCTCCCACACAGGCAGCCGCGCCCCCGTTGCCTCGAGGGCGCGAGGGCCGCCCCGCCTCCGAGGGCCCTGGACCAGCCTTCCCACGGACTCCGGGCAGGTGGGTCGGCTTGCCCGGTGCGAATCCGCGCTCCTGCCGCACCCCACCCCGCGGGGGCTCCCCCGGGCGCCGGCGGGCGGACGCGTGCCGCGCGGTGGGCTCCAGGCGGTGCCGCAGCCCTCGAGGGGAGCACGGGTGGAGACAGCCGGCGCGCCCGGGGACAGGGCGCGGCCCAGGGGACTGGGGGGCACTGGAGGGCTCCTTGGTCTGCCGCCCGCGGGGGCTGTTCCGATGGCCTGGGGGCCGGAGTAAGACCCTGTGAAGATGGGCTTTAGCCTAAGCGTTGTCCCGCACGTGGGGAAAAGTTGCTTTAGTTTCAACTCGCGGCTCGGGTTTGGTCCCTTACCGCCGTGGCGTGCAGGGGGCTGCGTGCAGAGGCGTTTTTGTGGGGAGGCTTCTGGTTGACAGAAATGCCCAAGGATCTAGAGGAATCTCTGAATGGACTCTTAAGTGGGACGAGTCTCCGTGTGCCTGGGTTGTTCCCACTGGCAGAGCCGGTGCAAGCTCAGCCACCTCCCGGGCCATTCAGAATTTATGGGAAACTCAAACTCCTGTGAGCTGTTCTGCACGGTTCAAGCGTGGAACCGTCAATTGCTAAAGAAAGCGTGTGCATTTAAATATGTCTTTGAAAACACTCTCTGGAGCTGAAGGACCCGAGGGAGCACATTTCCTTTTGCACTGGGTCTTTTGTGTAAAGAATTTCTGGCTCACTTGGGGTTCTAAAGAATCTGAGAGAGGGAGACTTTCTAAGAGTCAGACGTTACCAACGCTTGGGTGTGTGTGTGTGTGTGTGTGTGTGTGTGTGTGTGTATTTTTATGCTCAATTTTGTCTAAAAAAATGAACCAGGTCAGTGGATTATTTATGAGTGCGCTAGCTCTCATCATGCTAAGACTGGGTCAAATATTTAATGTGTTTTGCCTTCAGTTACATAGGAAAAATGTCTAAGGAAGCAACATTGGGATTTATGTTTAATGACATGGAGGGGCATTAGCTTTTGGGTTTTGAGCAGTGGAGGGAAACATGCCCCTTTGACTCTGTCCCATTCCTTGCTTTTGTGTGGAGCCACTGGTGCCCAAAGGGGGTTTTCTTACCACGGACTGGGGTGGGAGGTGGGCTGCTCCCAGCGCCTGGAGGAGAGTCCGGTTCTGATGGGGCTAAGCAAGCCATTTTGTATATGGGCTTTTCTTTCTTTTTTTTTTTTTTTATCCACTGAACTTGAACAAGAGCACATTGAGACTGCGTTCCCAATTAATCAGAAGGCCCCTCAGCACTCTGGTGATGCCTGTGGGACATTTCAGGAATCTAAGAGTAGCACAGTTCCTCAAACCCATTTCTCTCTGTCTCTTGCTTAAAAAACATACACTAAGGGTGGGCAGAGGAGTGAAGGTGGGGACAGAATGATGTTGAAGTTTCAGAGGAATCAGGAAAACCTCAGAAATTCCTCTTTGGGGGATATTTACAGTTGGGTGAGTATTTTGATGAAACTCAGAGAAGCATGGCCAAGAGCTTCACAAATGGGCCATGTGCCATGGGATGGGGGTGCTTGGCTGGAGGGGGTTGTCTCTGAGGGCAGGCTTGCAGAAACATCCCCGATGTCCCTTTCTGAAGAGAAACACAAATGATTCCAGAAATGAAGCCAGTGAGGGGCAGTCCCTTCTCCATATCACCAAATGGTTTAATTTGAAAGAACAAAGGCAGGGCTCCCTGAAGAAGTTTAATTTCAATTTGGCTTAATGAACCAACAGGATATGGTCATGATTTGACTTTTTTTTTTTTTT